>JARQOD010005490.1:0-47709 GCA_033576555.1 Oophaga sylvatica
TGGATCACAGAGAGAATTAGGCTGGAGTCACACTGGCGACTAAATTGTACCACTAGAATGCGATGAAATATCGCATTGCAGTCGACCCAATATTAATCAATGGAGTAGCTCACATCATCCGATTTTTTGTGGTTCGATTTAAACGTGCGAGTGCAATCGCAGCATGCTGCGATTGTCACTGATTGTGGGTCGACTATTGCCAATGCAAGTCTATGGGAGCGATGAAAAGTGGGATTACAAACGGACCGCACGTGTGAGTTGCGATTAAATCGCACACCTTTTCCAGGTGACAGGAAACTGGCTTTGAATTTCTCAGGAAGCCTTTACATGCTAATTAGCTAAGCACATCTTAAAAAAAAACAGGAAGAACGCCTACACGGAGTCCAGAAACATGGCATCTAGCAACATCAATGTGGAACTCCTCATTGTATTGGTGCAGGAGAGGCCTGAATTGTGGGACCAGCGCGATCCCAACTACAGCAATCGGACGCGCAAAGAGGCGGCATGGCAAACAATATGTGTGCACATTTTTCCGGACTATCATCAGAGATCCAGGGAGGACCAAGAGCGACTTAGTAAGTACCACATGTAACGGTTTTTCAAAATGTTTTTAAAAATTTTTGAAGCAAATAATAATGTAGCCTTATGTGTTTAAATGCTATTTAAAAGCCAGCATTATCGACCTCTTACTATTTAGAAGTACACATTGATGTATGTGTACGCAAACAATATCCATGTATATTTAAATATCATCGATGCTTCGGCATCTATTGACTACAACATTTTGTATTTATCTTCACCTCAGATGTAGTGTTTTGTTCATAAAATTCAAACTGATTGAGGCGTTTTGTAAAGGGCCAAGCATTTTTGTAAATGTATGTTAGTGCTTATAACATGGATACTTCTGGTTGTATGTTGATGTCTTTTAATATTGTAAATCACATCACACATGACCAGTATTTAAATGTTCAGTGTTGCATATTTTTTATTTTTGGCTTAATAAATAGATATCAGTCCTAATAACCGTTATGCTCTTCTTAAATTTGTAGTGACTGATGTGACAAGGCGATGGCGCAGTTGTCGGGACTGCTACCAGAGGGAGAGGCAGATTAGGGATCGGAGTGGGGCTTCAGCATCTAAGAAGAGGAAGTACCTCTATTTTGATAGACTGAACTTCCTTGAGCCAGTGTTGGATCTGCGACCGTAAGTGCATGTGTGTTGAAGCACTTTCATGGCAAAATTTCAATTTGTATTGATTTTAATTTGTATAATTTGTTTCATTCCTAGAACTGAGTCAAACCTAACTGAGAGGGAGACGAGGTCTGACTCAGAAGTGCTTATTGACCCCGTTGGTGATGGAGCACAGAGGCAGGCCCTTCCTCAGCAGCATGTGGGTCCACCCAAGCAGCACCAACAACAGCTGCAGGAGCTGAGGATTCCCAAACACAGCATCATGAAAATGAGGACCTACCTCTGAGCAGCAGCCCTAATAGGGCTCAAGATGTATCTCCTCCTCCTTCCCAACTCACAAGGCGAGGTAGGCGGCGACGAGAAGGAGTGGGTTCTGTGTCAAGGAGGCAGGTGGACCGAGGAGTTCTGGACTATTTGTCCAGTGTAGCTAAAGATGATGGTGAGGAGGGATTTCGCCGCAGTCTGGCCCCTTACCTCCGGGCTACTCAAATACAGCACAGACTGAGGATCAGAAGTGGACTGCAGATTGTGTTGGAAGCTGGATCAGCTCCTAATGATCCCACCAACCTACTAGATTATCTTCATAGATGGGTGGTTGGTCCTGAAAATTTAGTGAGGTTGTTAGCACCAAATCCAGCACAATCTGCTTCAGCCTCTGATCCTCCTCCTCCTCCTCATCATCATCCTCCTCCTCCACCTCCTCCTTGTGTCCAACAAAACCCAACTCCTCCTCCTCATCCTACTGCAGCTCATTCTTTCTATGGAGCTTCCCAGCTCCAAACCATGGGACAGAGTGGCCATGCACAATATGCCCACTCTAACATACCCAATGTTGTTGGCTGGCCACAACATGGATATGTTAGACATGGGCATATTGGGGGTCACTCTGCTAGTGCTCAGTCATATCAATATGACTATGAGCATCAATTCCCTATGTACCCCTACCCACAAGGCATTCATGATGCAGCCAGTAACCCAGCTGCTACTGTAGGATCTGCAGCAGCTCTTTCTCAAACACAGGTTGCAGATTGTGGAAGGCCGAATACACAACCTGGCCCTCCATCCTCACCAACACCACCACCAAGCTACCATCAATTGTAGCTGTAAGAATTGTTTTTTATTTTTTAAGTTATATATTTTTCTATTTTCAGATTAATAATGTTATACATATTTTTTTGTTCTGTTTGGACATGTTGGTCCTGTTTACCAAAAAATATATCAGCCTTTAAAAGGCTTCAAAAGAAAACACTAATGAGTAAAATTAGTGAAGTTACATTGGTTGTCTGTGTTTATTGTTATATGTTATGTAGTGTCTTAAGTATGGGAAAGTATTATCCAAAAAAAGAGAGTCAACCATGAATTGAATAATCAAAAGGAACTTTATGTTATGATATCACATAAAACACACTACATACCTATGGCCTCATCTTGCCAAGGAATAGAACCACCAGGGGAAACAAAATAATTTGTCAATAATTCACGCACTTTCAGACCAGAAGGGGGACGACGAGGATGGATGACTGGTCTCATAGGCCTCGTCATATTATCAGACTGAAGGTCAGGCATATCAGCTGATGAGCATTCATGCATTCTTGTAAAATTATGTAGTACCACACATGCTTGCACTACAAGATTTACATTTGATTCACTTAGCTGAATGGCTGATTGTAGGACACGCCATTTGGCTGTAAGAATACCAAATGTGCACTCCACCAGGCGTCGTGCACGAGAAAGGCGATAATTAAAGATGCGTCTCTGATGGTTCAGATTGCGGCGAGGATATGGCCTCATAACATTACAACTTAATTGGAAGGCCTCATCCGCTACTACAACATATGGCACTGCATCCATATTGGAGTGTGGAAGTTGACATGGTGGTGGTAAGTCCAATTGGTTATTGCGTAGCCGCCGACCCATAATGGAAGAATTGAAGACTCTGGAGTCTCCAGTCCTTCCATACGCCCCAATGTCTACAATTATGAAGCGGTAGTTACTGTCGACCAAGCCCAACAAAACTATAGAAAAATATTTCTTATAATTGTAGAATTGGGTCCCTGAGTTCGGCGGCTTACGCACACGTATGTGCTTCCCGTCCAGGGCTCCAATACAGTGTGGAAAATGACTGTTTTGTTGAAATCCATGTGAAATCCTCAACCAATCTTCCATTTTGGGCTCTGGCATCACTTCTTTATTTAGTCTGGACCAAATTTGTCCACAAGTAGAGCTGACTATTCCGGAAATGGTGGATTTTCCAATTAAAAACTCTAAATGCAGAGCAGCGTATGAGAGCCCAGTGGAAAGGAACCTGCAATACAGAAACAACAACAAACATGTACACATCAGACAAACAAAATATAAAAAAAACATGAAACAAATGTAAACAGTGGACATTTGTATACTCACACATTCTCTTAATGTTATGAGTTAATAACCATTAAGACTGCTACACACAAGCATATAGGGAAAATAATACAATTTCATAATGCCATGAGGTTCAGTATGTTAAGATGAACAAAGTAAGAAGAATGTGAAAGATGGTAAATTATGAAAAACATCATCAACATATCGTTGACACACATACCTTAATGTTAGAAGAAGCCTTTCCTCAGCACAAATTGAAGGACGCATCCTGGTGTTCTGCAAGGTGATTCCAGGGCGCAATATGTCCAGCAAAATATCAAAGGTGACAACACTCATGCGACAATAGGCAAAAAACTTGTCAGGATTCCTACGCAGTGTCGAATACAGGCGCTCAAAATGGCCTTTGCTGATCCTTCGCTTCACAAGGGGATGCACCCACATTCTTCTGCGGATTCTGTGAGAAACAACTACAGGATATGGCTCCCCAAAAGTTCTGGATATCAGCCAATAGTACAGCACACGCTCAGTTGTATTAAAACTTAGTCTGTCACTCATAATTTTAACTTAGCAGCAACACAACAGGAACCACTAAGAAGCAAAACACTCCACGGCAAGGGTGGGAGGGTAATAACAGTCAAACCACGCTTAAATATGGGTCTGGCTCATTATTCAAATTATTTGCAGGCCTCAAAAACGTTAAAAGTCCATTTTGCTATGATGCCACTAAAAATCGGTAGTCGGTCGGTAATCGGATGTGAAACGTAAGCGTACATGCTACAAAATCGCATCAACTACAAAAAATCGGATGCCAGTCGCATCAATGTTAATGAAATTTTTATCCGATTATTGACCGACTAAAACGGACCGATTTTTTAGACGTTGTGTGTGACTCCAGCCTTAGGGGTCGAGTTCCCGCACAAGGGGAATCTCAAGCTATCCCAGCTGCGGTCTCCCATTCGTCTCTGGCCGCAGTGGACTCTGCTCAGCTTAGATGTCGGTCCCAGCGTCTCGCCCAGTCTAACAGTGTGCAGAGAATTATTGCTGCATCTCCAGGCTCTGCTATTGTGGCCAGTACTGGTTAGCGGCGAGCAGACGTCTTTAGGACAAAGTCCTTGTTTTCCCCTTCGAGCATCCCCAGGGTGAGATCTCTCATTGGAGATCAGGGGTCACATGCTCAGGTACTGCAGCAGCTCCTATTGGTCCGCCAGGAAGGTCCTGTGACTACTGGTGTTCTGGAACAGTTT
Organism: Oophaga sylvatica; assembly: GCA_033576555.1. Classification (NCBI taxonomy): domain Eukaryota; kingdom Metazoa; phylum Chordata; class Amphibia; order Anura; family Dendrobatidae; genus Oophaga; species Oophaga sylvatica. Next base: position 4,797 of record JARQOD010005490.1, read on the forward strand.
CATTGGTCCTTGTTTCTGGCAGGTCCTGTAGCTGTTACTATAAAAGGGTGGCATACCTGGGCCGCCATGCGCTAGTGTCAACCATTATATGCTTAGCGCCAGTGTGGTCATGCGTGTGTGTGGTTAGGGCCCGGCTGAAATAAGCCCCTAGAATACCGACTTAATCGGTGAGGAGTTTGGTATGCTAGCTGGTCAGGGTCGGTGTCCTAGATGCCCTAGATTACCGGCATAACCGGTGAGGAGTTTGATTGCCGTATTCAGGGCCTGGCGTTCAGACGCCATAGATTGCGGGTGACTCCTGCGAGGACATTAGCACATGATCACTTCTATGTTCGCCTAGCAGTTAACTGTGTACCTGGATGCCTGACAGGACACAAAGTTTGTCTCAGCGGCTCTGTGACGTAACAGGGTTCGCTTTCAACACTAGACAGCGCCCTAGCGTGTTTAATTTGCGACTCAGTTGTGTACAGTGAGTTCGCACACATCGCCATATAGCGCTGCGGCACTCCTAGCGGCTCTGTGGATTAACAGAGTTCGCACATATTGCCACAGCGCGTTACGGCGTTTATTTTGGCGACTCTGCGGGATAACAGAGTTCGCTTCTTGCGCCATTTTACTAGCAGCAGGCTCCGCCTGCACGGTGGACCCCGGGCTGCGAACGCACCTCTCCACATCATATATTTGGTGCGTTCCGCAGACCCTAACATAACACTAGCGCAAGGATCTGGCTATTAAAATGGCGGATGACCAGCGTCTACTACGGGACATCCAGCAGCTGGAGGGTAGGTTGGCGGCTCTTGAGCGCACAACCTCAGCTGTAGATGTTACCGCAGTCGCTGTTCAGGCTGTTAGCGTGGCTGCAGCCAGTGTGTCCACTGCCACCTCTGCCCCCACAATATCCCACCTCCCGCTTCCAGACAAGTTTGCTGGTGACAGCAAGCAATGTCGGGGATTTGTGAGTCAGTGCTCTATACAACTCGAGCTTCTGGCTGCACGTTTCCCCACGGATCGGGCACAAGTGGGCTTTGTAATATCTCTTCTGTCGGGCAGAGCATTGGAGCGGGCCACCCCGCTGTGGGAGCGTGACGACCGTGTGATGCGGAGTGCTCCTCGTTTTCTGGAGGCTCTAAAAAAGGTCTTTCTAGGACCTCAGGTTACCCACGATACGGCGCTCCAACTTCTGGCAAGTTCACAGGGTTCGTCCTTGGTCAGCTGTTTTGCTGTCCAATTTCGGACTCTATCCTCGGAGTTGGACTGGCCGGATAAAGTCCTCATTCCTGTGTTTTGGAGAGGACTAGCGGGCCATGTGAAAGATGCCTTGGCTACCAGGGAGATTCCCGCCACACTGGAGAAGCTTATCGCCATATCTACCCGCATCGACCTCCGTTTTCACGAGTGGAGGTTGGAGCGGTCCCAGTGTAGGCAGAGGTTTCGGCTGGCTCCCACCTTTGCCAGACCTCTAGAATCTTCCAGCCAGGCGCCCGACTCCCATGAGGCCACGGAGGTTTCTCAAGCAGGACCTAAGTCCCGGGCCGCTCGAGTACCCGTGGTCTGTAACATCTGCCAGCAGTTAGGACATTATGCCAACAAATGTCCACAGTGGTCGGGAAAACGGTCGCGTCTATTGACCTTGGGAGGAGGTTCACTAGACACTGCGGCATTTTCCACCAAGTTGTCCTTTAAGGGGCAATTGCAGTAGGTCCATCCACGTTCACCGCTGAGCTCTGTGTGGATTCTGGAGCCGAGGGGAATTTCATGTCCTCTACATTTGCTCTCCGCCACACTATACCTCTGCTGATGCTCGCCAAACCAGTGACTGTGCGAGTAGTGAATGGATCAACTCTGCCCTCACAAATCACTCAGAGAGCCTGAGAACTGTAGCCTCGGTTTCGCTAGAGTCTGTGCCTCCGGGCAAGACTTTTGTGCCCACTAATTTGCTACCGGAGGTACTCTCTTGGGCACACTCGTCCAGGGTGGGTGGACACTTTGGGGCAAAGAGGACAACTGAGTTATTGGCGAGGACATACTGGTGGCCACATATGGTCCGTGACGTCAGGGAGTATGTTCAGGCGTGTGTCTCCTGCGCCAGGAACAAGTCCCCTCGACAATGGCCAGCTGGGTTACTTTTTCCTTTGCCGGTGGCAGACAGGCCCTGGGAGATGGTCAGGATGGATTTTGTGGTGGGCTTACCCAAGTCTCGGGGTTGCACTATCATTTGGGTGATCACCGACCATTCTCCAAAATGGTGCACTTTGTGCCGCTACCACGGTTACCTTCTGCACGGGCCTTGGCAGCATTGTTTATTAGACACATCTTCCGTCTAAACGGTATGCCAGACAAGATTGTCAGTGATTTGCGTCTCGGTTCTGGAGAGAGTTGTGTCATCTACTCTGCATTGAGTTGATCCTCTCCTCTGCATATCATCCCGAGACGAATGGGTTGGTAGAGAGGGCCAACCAGACCTTGGTCACCTACTTGCGACATTTTGTCTCTGCAAGGCAGGATGACTGGGCATCCTTGCTCCCGTGGGCGGAGTTCGCGCTAAATAATGCTGTGGCTGACTCCACCGGACAGACCCCATTCCTCTTAAATTACGGCCAGCATCCGCGGGTACCGGTGCCCATGCCCGTGGCTTCCGCCGACTCCAGGGTGGCAGACTGGGCTGTGGAAACATGGGACATATGGGACCGCACCCAGGATGCCATTCAGGCTTCCAAGGAGAGGATGAGGTCTTCTGCCGATGCCCATCGGCGTCCCGCTCCGACATTTGCTCCTGGCGACCTAGTGTGGCTCTCCGCACGAAACATCAGGCTTCGGGTGGAATCACTAAGTTGGCACCCCACTATTTGGGTCCCTTCAAGGTTCTTGAGCAGGTGAACCCTGTGGTTTACCGTTTGGCCCTTCAGCCTCGCCTTGGTATCTCCGACACCTTCCATGTGTCCCTCCTAAAACCCGTGGTCATCTCTCGGTTGCCTGAGGTTCGTCTTCGGACGACTATGAGGTGAATGCCATTGTAGGGTGCAAGGTGGTACGGGGCAAAAAAATTTTTTTGGTGGATTGGAGGGGTTATGGGTAGAGTTGAGCGATACTTTCCGATATCCTAAAGTATCGGAATCGGAATGGTATCGCCGATATCACTAAAATATCGGCGATACCCGATACCGATACCGGAAGTCCCATGTAAGTCTATGGGAACAAAATATCGCAACTAAAAAAACCCCATTCTTTCCTTGTAAACACTAAATATACACACATAGAATACATATATATATATATACATGTCATTGTGACATATATATATATATACATATATGTATAGTTTATACACTTCTACATAGTAAAATATCCTCTGATTTAATTGCCGGGTAAAGCCGGCTTCAGTGAAAAGACAGAAGCACCCGACATGAAATGACACTTGGTGTACATAGGGTTAACCATGTCTTTTCATGTCGTTTGCTATCTGATTTGCACAAACAATTAAATCAGACTATGTGTGCAAAAATTCACACCTGTAGGGGTTAATTAAAGGTGTAAATTCGTTGTAAAAAAAACGGACTTTTTTGCTACGAATTTACACCTTTAATTAACCCCTACAGGTGTGAAATTTTGCACACATAGTCTGATTTAATTGTTTGTGCAAATTAGATAGCAAAGGACATGAAAAGACATGGTTAACCCTATGTACACCAAGTGTCATTTCATGTCGGGTTCTGCATTTTCACAAAAGCCGGCAATTGAATTAGCGGCTATTATACTATGTAGAAGTGTATGAACTACAAATATAAAAATATATATATGTGTCACAAATTCAATGACATGTATATATATATATATGAGGTGTAAAATTGCTGAAAAAAAATGCGTGGGCTCCCGCCCTATTTTCGCAACCAGACAGACAAAGCCAGTGAGTGGGGGCAGATAATAATAGCCCAGAGAGGGACCATTATTTTTGCCCCCCCCCGGCTACTAACATCTGCCCCCAGACACCCCAGGAAAGACAAATCTATAATTAGATTCGCCCTTTCTGGCACTTTGCCCGTCTATTCCCATTGCCCTGTAGCGGTGGCGAATGGGTTAATATGGGGTTAAAGCCACCTTGCTATTGAAAGGTGACCTTAAGCCAGGTTAATAATTGAGAGCTGTCAATTAGACAACTATCAATTATTAATCCTATTGCATGAAATAAAAATAAAACACACACACTTTAATTAAAAATCATTTTAATGAAATAAAGACACATGTTTTTGACCATCTTTTATTTTACTGCAAAAACCATTTCCTGTAATAAAAATAAAATAAAAAAGCAAAATTATTCTTACCTATCCCATGCACAGTCAGGTCCCACGGTGTAATCCTTCAGAAAGGGTTAATGTTTACTGCAGGGACCGCAGCTAATGCTGCAGCCTCACAGTAAACCCCAAATGAATGAGTTCCTCTCCTGCCTGACAGGAGAGTAAAGGCTGGGTGTCACATAACGATACACCAGCGATCCCGACAACGATATGCACTTGTCAGGATCGCTGGTGTATCGCTACATGATCGCTGCTGAGCTGCCAAACAGGCAGCTCAGGCAGCGATCTGGGACAGCGACACTGCGGGTAACATCGCTTAAGGGCCCGTCTCACATAGCGATATCGCTACCGAGATCGCTGCTGAGTCACTAGTTTTGTGACGCAGCAGCGAGCTCACCAGCGATATCGCTGTGTGTGACATTCAGCGACGATCAGCCCCCCTGCCGGGTATCGCTGATCGTCGCAGAAATGTCAGGACCTTTTTTTGATCGCTGGTTTCCCTCTGACAGGCACGCATCGCTGCGTGTGACAGGCGGGAGACCAGCGATCCGCTGGTAACCAAGGTACACAGCGGGTTTCCAGGCACCGCGCAGCGCTTGGAAACCCGCTGTGTACCTTGGATACCAGCTCCCTGCATCAGGGCGCTGGTATCCAAGGTACACAGCGGGTTTCTAGGCACAGCCCCGCGCCTGGAAACCCGCTGTGTACCTTGGTTACCAGCGGATCGCTGGTCTCCCGCCTGTCACACGCAGCGATGTGTGCCTGTCAGCGGGAAACCAGCGATCAAAAAAAGGTCCTGACATTTCAGCGACGATCAGCGATACCCGGCAGCGGGGGTGATCGTCGCTGAATGTCACACACAGCGATATCGCTGGTGAGCTCGCTGCTGCGTCACAAAACTAGTGACTCAGCAGCGATCTCGGTAGCGATATCGCTATGTGAGACGGGCCCTTAAGTGGAAAGCTTAATTGATTGCTTTCCACTTTCACTTCAGGTCAGCCAGGGACACCATCAGTGACGTCAGAGGGAACTGATTAACAAAAATAGGGGTTCCCTTCGAAAAAAAAATGGCGTGGGGTCCCCCCTATTTTTGTTAACCAGCCAGATGAAGCAGACCGCTGAGGCCTGGATTTTCAGGCTGTTAAGGAGCCAAGATCCATGGACCTTGCCAGCCTGATAATACCAGGCCACAGCAGTCTGCATATCTTGGCTGATTAACAAAAATAGGGGATCCCCTCGAAAAAAATTGGCGTGGGGTCCCCCCTATTTTTGTTAACCAGCCAGATGAAGCAGACCGCTGAGGCCTGGATTTTCAGGCTGTTAAGGAGCCAAGATCCATGGACCTTGCCAGCCTGATAATACCAGGCCACAGCAGTCTGCATATCTTGGCTGATTAACAAAAATAGGGGATCCCCTCGAAAAAAATTGGCGTGGGGTCCCCCCTATTTTTGTTAACCAGCCAGATGAAGCAGACCGCTGAGGCCTGGTTTTCAGGCTGGTAAGGATCCAATATCCATGGACCTTGCCAGCCTGATAATACCAGGCCACAGCAGTCTGCTTAGCTTGGCTGGTTAACAAAAATAGGGGATCCCCTCGAAAAAAAAACGGCGTGGGGATCCCCCCTATTTTTGTTAACCAGCCAAGTAAAATGCAGACTGCTGCGGCCTGGTATTAAAAGACTGTCAAGGCCCATGGATTTTGGCCCTCAACAGCCTGATAATACCAGGCTACAGCAGCCCCACATTTGGCGCATCAAAAGATGTGCCAATTGTGGCACTTTACCCGGCTCTTCCCACTTGCCCTGTAGCGGTGGCAAGCGGGGTAATAAGGGGTTAATGTCACCGTTGATTGCACGGTGACAATAAGCCCGGTTAATAATGGAGAGGCGTCAATAAGACACCGATCCATTATTAATCCCAAAGTTATTAAATGTTTAAAAAAAAGACAAAGCAAGAAAAAAGTCTTTTAATGAAATAAAAGAGACAACACAGTTTTCATTTCTTTTATTATACTCTCATTCCTGCGACGCCATCGATCTCCTGTAAAAAAAGAAAAAAAAAAAAAACCAACAGTATACCACCTGTCCGACGCAGTCCATAACGACAGTCCCACGACGATCCAACTCTGCTACATCGCAATGACAGGCAGAGCCTGTCATCGCGACGCAGCACAGCTGATTACCTGCTTCCCCGGCGGTGACGTCATCGGACTGACTGCTTTACGGCCGGGATTACCCAGCAGTCACTGCAGTTATCGCGAGAAACTGCATGTGACCGCCGGGGAAAGAAGATGGCGGCCATGAAGCAGTCCAGGCCGTGACCGCCGGAGATCTTCTGCCAGGTAAGTGCCGCTGACTCCTGACAGACCCGACCGACGGACACTGACAGTGACAGTGACAATCCCGATTCCGGTATCCGATAAGACGAAAATATCGGAACTCGGAATCGGAATTCCGATACAGCCAATATCGGCCGATACCTGATATTTGCAGTATCGGAATGCTCAACCCTAGTTATGGGCTAGAGGATATGTCCTGGGAGCCTGCCGAGCATGTTCATGCTCCGCAGCTCATCACTGCCTTTGAGCGTAGCGAGACCAGAGAATGAGGGGCACTAGGAGGGGGGGTAACATTAGGGGTCGAGTTCCCGCTTCTGCACAAGGGGAATCTCGAGCTATCCCAGCTGCGGTCTCCCATTCGTCTTCGGCCGCAGTGGACTCTGCTCAGCTTAGACGTCGATCCCAGCGTCTCACCCAGTCTAACAGTGTGCAGAGAATTATTGCTGCATCTCCAGGCTCTGCTATTGTGGCCAGTACTGGTTAGCGGCGAGCAGACGTCTTTAGGACAAAGTCCTTGTTTTCCCCTTCTGAGCATGCCCAGGGAGAGATCTCTCATTGGAGATCAGGGGACACATGCTCAGGTACTGCAGCAGCTCCTATTGGTCCGCCAGGAAGGTCCTGTGACTACTGGTGTTCTGGAACAGTTTCATTGGTCCTTGTTTCTGGCAGGTCCTGTAGCTGTTACTATAAAAGGGTGGCATGCCTCGGCCGCCATGCGCTAGTGTCAACCATTATATGCTTAGCGCCAGTGTGGTCATGCGTGTGTGTGGTTAGGGCCCGGCTGAAATAAGCCCCTAGAATACCGACTTAATCGGTGAGGAGTTTGGTATGCTAGCTGGTCAGGGTCGGTGTCCTAGATGCCCTAGATTACCGGCATAACCGGTGAGGAGTTTGATTGCCGTATTCAGGGCCTGGCGTTCAGACGCCATAGATTGCGGGTGACTCCCACGAGGACATTAGCGCATGATCACGTTCTATGTTCGCTTAGCAGTTAACTGTGTACCTGGGTGCCTGACAGGACACAGAAGTTTGTCTCAGCGGCTCTGTGACGTAACAGGGTTCGCTTTCAACGCTAGACAGCGCCCTAGCATGTTTATTTTGCGACTCAGTTGTGTTCAGTGAGTTCGCACACATCGCCATATAGCGCTGCGGCACTCCTAGCGGCTCTGTGGATTAACAGAGTTCGCACATATTGCCACAGCGCGTTACGGCGTTTACTTTGGCGACTCTGCGGGATAACAGAGTTCGCTTCTTGCGCCATTTTACTAGCAGCAGGCTCCGCCTGCATGGTGGATCCCGGGCTGTGAACGAACCTCTCCACATCATATATTTGGTGCGTTCCGCTGACCCTAAAGACCCTAACACTGATAAGGAGAATTTTAAACTAGAACAATGTGGGAAGGGAAGCAAAGAGCCGGAAAAAGCCATACACCTGACAAGTACTATTGAGAATTCTGCTATTAGAAGTGGAAGGAAAGAACAAATACAAAAAAATCTAAATAATAAAAATATTGGAGTAAGAGAAACCAATCACAAACTAAAATATGTCTATACGAATGCACAAAACATGGGCAACAAACAAGGAGAATTGGAACTACTAACGCAGGAAAAGAAACATAATGTCATTGGAATCACTGAAACTTGGTGGGACGATACACATGATTGGAATACAAGCCTAGAAGGATACAACTTATTTGCAAGAAACAGACTTGATAAATGAGGAGATGTCGCAATGTATGTTAGAAAAGCGTATATCTGCACAGCGATTGAAGCTTCAGAGACTGGGAATTCTGTGGAAACTGTTTGGGTAAGAATACAAGGACAGAAGAATGGATAGGACAACATTGTAGGTATTTACTACAGGCCGCATTTGCAAGCTGAAGATATGGATGAACTCTTTATGCATCAAATGGCCAAGTTCTCCAAAAAATATGACATAGTTGTCATGGGAGATTTCAACTATCCAGACATTTGTTGGGAATCTCTCTCAGGCAAAACTAACAGGTCCAGAAAATTCTTATCCTCTCTTGCTGACAATTTTATGTTCCAAAAGGTAGGTGAGAAAGCAAGGGGATCTGCTACCTTAGATCTAATCCTTATAAACAGGGAGGAAATGTTTGAGGAGGTAAGAGCGGCTGGGACCCTAGGAGTATCGACCATGCTATTTTAGAATTTTGGATAACTAGAGGAGGAAGACCTGTGAAGACTCAGACGTCGTTAGATTTCAGAAAGGCAGATTTTAAGGGACTCAGAAAGAGAATTGGAGGGATCCAATGGCTGGATATCCTTAAGGACAAAAATGTCCAGGAAGGATGGGAAATCTTGCAAAATCAAATTCTCAAAGCACAATCGTTAACAATTTCGAAAAGAGGGAAGAGTAGCAAGCATTTAAGGAAACCATGATGGATGAACACAGAACTTAAACACATGCTAAAAAGGAAGAAAGAATTGTTTATCAAAGGAAAGAGGGAGGCATATCTAAAGAAAAATATAATGCTGTCTGCAGAACCTGCAGGGCACGAATCAGGTTATCTAAAGCTGACAATGAATTGAGGCTTGCAACAGATGTCAAAAGCAATAAAAAAGTATTTTGGGGATATATCAAAATGAAAAGAAAAGTCAAAGATGCTATAAGATTTTTACAGGATGAAAATGATGAAATGGATAGACAGGATGTTGAGAAGGCCGAACTTTTAAATTCCTATTTTGCATCTGTTTTCTCTCAGAAAGGAAATGTAATATCAACTGTTCTTCACTGTCCTATTAAGGGAATAGAAGAATCCAGGATATCTATAAACAGAAAAATAGTGAGGAAACACTTAGCTAACCTAAATGAATTCAAGTCTCCAGGTCCAGATGAATTACATCCCAGAGTACTTAAGGAGATAGCAGAAGAAATTTTTGAACCACTCTCCGTAATTTTTGAAAATTCTTGGAGAACAGAAGTCCCAGAAGACTGGAGAAGAGCAAATATTGTTCCTATCTTCAAAAAGGGGAAGAAGGTGGACTCAGGCAACTATAGGCCAGTGAGTCTGACTTTTATACCAGGAAAGATCTTTGAACAAATTATTAAACAACATGTATGTAAGTATCTGGATAAGAATGAAGTGATTAAACAGAGTCAGCATGGGTTTGTAACTAATAAGTCATGTCAGACTAACTTAAAAAAAGCATGCTTACAATAAATAATTCAGTCTTGTCAGCGTATGGTGGTTGAGCATGGATTTTCAGTTTTCCCGCTCAGCATTGTGTACAGTTGACCAATCAGCATTGCCGAATTGGAAATTGACCTATTTGGTGATGTCTCAGCAGAAAGAAGAAATCTGTCTTTCTTAGCTTCAATGTGCTAGTGTAATATTGGATGACGACTAGAGTTGAGCGATACTTTCCGATATCAATAAGTATCGGATCGGAATGGGTATCGCCGATACCCAAAAAGTATCGGCGATACCCGATACCGATACCGGAAATCCAATGTAAGTCTATGGGAACAAAATGTCGGAATTAAAAAAAACCCATTCTTGCCTAGTAGGTTAATTGTACATGAAGGAAAACAACAAAGAATAATGTAGAATGTATTGGGGGAGGTTGAGGAGACATTAAAGGCATAGATGTTTAACCCAATCAAATGAAATAGCAGTAATACTTTTTTTTTTAAAGACGTTCGGATTGACGAAGAAATTGATAATGTTGTTAACCTTTTTTCTATTTTGGCAAATATGTATGTTTCACAACTTCCATGCTCATCACCTTTTTAACTTCTGCCACACTTTCTCCTTCATAATCTTCAGCAGCATCATCTTTTTCATCAAATTATTCTTCATCTTCACCTTATTTATCTTCTTCTTAAACTTCTTGCTATTGATCTTTTTGTTAACATTACTCATATTCTTCTTATTAAACTATTATTCTTCTTCATATTCTACTTCTTCATCTTCTTCCTATTCATCTTCTTCATCATATTCTTATTTGTGACAGAGATTTCTGTACTTGTAATCTGTAAAAGTATGAATTTTTCATCCTTCCGTTCTTGCTGTCACCAAAGATTTAAATTACAACGGTGTTTGTCCACGTTCAGTTTAGCCTGCAGCAGCAACAGCAGGCATTTTCCAGGGGCACCACGAGGAGGAACGGACTCACCCCCATACTCTGCTTAGTCTTCTTCTGCTTATAATTTAGAGCATATATTTAGCTCTTAATTTTGGTCTTATACTTCATGTTCTTCTGCTTTTTGATCTTCTGCTTATTGTTCTTCTGTCTCTTTTTCTGTATCTTGTAGTTTGTCTTAACCTTCTTTTGTCCTGTTGGTGATCTTCTTCTGGGTAATCTTTTATTTGTTCTTTGTGATTGTGTTCAGGCTGGTTGGCTTGATGCTCGTCGTCCTTGTGGTCGTCGTCTTCTTCGGGGTGGTCTCCAGGGTCGTCGTCGTTGTTATGATCTGCTACAAGCACTAAGGAAAGGTGGGAATTCTGTCCTACAATAGGACTGAGCTGGATCCCTACGATGTAATGGGGAACCTGATCCTGCGACCAGACCCGCTAAAGTCTCCAGCTAGTCTGAACGAAGACCTATAGTTGCGAGGGAGGAATCCCTACAAGATCTAGGGACTGGGTGAAAAGGTGGACACCTCCTAACAGAAAGTGTAGCAGGGAATATAAAACAGAAAACAAATACTAAGAGATCCTAAGATCAAGCAAAACTGACAGAGTAAGGCACCTAAGCACCCGGCTAGCTTAAGAGTAGATAATACAATGAAGTCCAGCAAAGCCAGAAGGGCGGAGCCAGACTAAATAGGGTAAAAAGGTCATGTGACCAGCAAACTGAAACAAAATCTAACAAGAGGGTTCTAACAGTACCCTACCTTCTAAGAGGATCCTCCGGATCCCCTAGGACTTAGGCTTATCCGGAAACCTCTTGTGAAACGCTCTAACAAGTCTAGACGCAGAAACATCATCCGCCCTCACCCATGAGTTATCCTCAGGTCCATAACCCTTCCAAGCGATGAGGTACTGCAAACTCCCTCTATACCGTCTAGAATTTAGGATGCGGGAAATCTCATATTGCCCGTCCTCCACCACCAGGGGAACAGTGGCCGAGACGTCTCCATCTGAGACCTCAGCTTTTTTCAAGAGAGAAACATGAAACACCGGATTAATCTTCCAGGAGGTAGGAAGCTCCAACTTAACAGCAGATTGGTTAATAACCTGAAGCACCTTAAAGGGCCCTACAAACTTGGGACCCAATTTCTTAGACGGAATCCTCAAGCGCAGATTCTTAGAGGACAACCAAACCATGTCACCAATAGCAAACAAAACCTCTTGTCGTTTTCTATCAAAATACACTTTGGATCTTTTGTTAGCCTCCTGAAGATTACCACGCACATCAGTCCAAACTCTCTCCAAAACAGCAGAAAAATTCTCCTCTTCAGGTACAGCCGATCCCAACTTGGAAAATGACCCAAAAGACGGATGTCTCCCAGTACAACAAAAAAAAGGCGAACAACCAGCAGAAGCGGATGTATGATTATTAAGAGCAAACTCAGCAAGTGGCAGAAACTCAGACCACCCCTCTTGATTATCAGTCACAAAAAAACGCAAGAACTGCTCAACATCCTGGTTTTTCCTTTCTGTCTGGCCATTAGACTCAGGATGATATCCGGAAGAAAACGACAAATGAACTCCCAACCTGTCACAAAAAGCGTGCCAAAAACGAGCCACAAACTGAGGTCCCCTATCGGAAACAATGTCAGTAGGAACGCCATGTAGTCTGACTATTTCCTTGACAAAGGCCTTAGCGAGAGTCTTAGCGCAGGGCAGTTTGATGAAAGGAACCAAGTGACACATCTTGCTAAAACAGTCCACGACAACCCAGATGACAGTGAAACCCTCAGAGGGGGGAAGGTCAGTAATAAAGTCCATAGCCAAATGTGTCCAAGGTGCACTAGGGACCTCCAGAGGGCAAAGCTACCCCGCAGCAGAAGTATGAGAAGACTTAGATCTAGCACACACAGTGCATTGACGCACCCACTTAATGACTTCCTTCTGCCATCCTGGCCACCAAAAACTGCGACCCACAAGTCTCTTGGTCTCAGAGATTCCAGGATGACCTGCCAACCGAGAGTCATGACATTCAACAAACAAATCTCTCCTCAGGGTACCAGGCACAAACAACCTCCCATGCGGCGTGTTAGATGGGGCATTCTCCTGTGCTTTAAGAATCTCATCTTCCAACACGGAGTCCAAAACAGCAATAACAACTCCCTCTTGCAAGATATTTTCCTCCTCCTCCTCAGTACCCACCATAGGAGAAAAGCTGCGAGACAAAGCATCAGCTTTAACATTTTTAGTACCTGGGATGTAAGTAACGGTAAAATTAAACCGTGAGAAAAACAGTGCCCACCTAGCCTGACGGGCATTCAAGCGTTTGGCAGCATCAAGGTAGATCAGATTTTTATGATCGGTGAAGACTTGAATGGGAAATTCCGCTCCCTCCAAAAAATGATGCCAGTGTTCAAATGCGAGTTTAATTGCCAACAATTCCCGATTACCGATATCATAATTTAGTTCAGACTCAGAAAATTTCTTTGAAAAAAAAGCACAGGGATGTACTCCATCCGTCTTTGCCTGAGACAACACCGCGTCGACCCCCACAGAAGAAACATCAACTTCAACCAAAAATGGTTTAGTCACATCAGGCTGCGTAAGGATGGGAGCAGAGCTGAACCTCTCCTTTAGCAACACAAAAGCCTCAATGGCCTCAGTAGTCCACTGAACCGCATCAGCACCTTTCCTGGTGAGATCGGTCAGAGGTTTGGCAATAACAGAAATTTTTTTTATGAATTTTCTATAATAATTGGCGAACCCTAAAAACCTCTGTATTGATTTCACACCAATAGGTCTAGGCCAATCCTGCACAGCTTGCACTTTCACTGGGTCCATCTCAAAACCTTCACTGGAGACAATGTAGCCCAAAAAACTAAGTCTCTGTACAGCGAACTCACATTTTTCTAGTTTGGCAAAAAGTGAATTATCACTCAGTAACTGTAATACTTCACGCACACTCCTCCAATGAGACTCCAAATCTGGTGAATAAATCAAAATGTCATCTAAATACACAACCACACTTCTGCCGATCAAAGGTCTAAGGATGTCATTAATAAGATTCTGAAAAAATGCCGGAGTACTGGAAAGTACAAAGGGAATGACCAGATTCTCAAAATGACCCAGTGGAGTGTTAAACGCAGTCTTCCATTCATCCCCCTCCTTCATGCGCAACAAATTGTATGCCCCTCGAAGATCAATTTTCGAGAACCACTTGGCCACCACTAACTGATTAAACAAATCAGGAATCAATGGCAGTGGGTAAGGATTGCGTACAGTAATCTTATTAATCTCACGAAAGTCTAGACAAGGCCGTAAACCGCCGTCCTTTTTTTTAACAAAAAAAAATCCAACCGCCACAGGAGATTTGGAAGGCCTAATGTGACGGCGGCCAAGCTTGTCTGTATGTATTCCTCCAAAGCCTTTCTCTCAGGAATAGTCAAATTAAATAGACGACTTTTAGGAAGAGTCGCTCCAGGGACAAATTCAATTGCACAATCATAATCTCTATGAGAAGGCAATACCTGTGATTCCTTATCAAAAAAAACTTTCCAAAAATCCTGAATAGGTACAGGTAACTCCCCCTTAACTACAGCAGCAATACGCCCGTTACAACACTTGTCATAACAATTGGGACTCCAGGACTTAATTTCATTGGTAGACCAATCCAGTACCGGATTGTGCAATTTTAACCAGGGTAACCCCAAAATCACCGGTGAGGGCAAATTATTCAAAACTACCAAATCCAAATTCTCTTGATGAACACCATTAATAGTAAGAGGAAATTCACAGATATGGTGAGTAACATTTTTCAAGTGAGAACCATCCACAGACACCACATTAATAGGGGAAGACAGAAGTTTGGGTTTTAATTTTAGTTTTTCCAAAAATTTCCCATTAATCACATTGAGAGTTGAATCACAATCCACAAAAACCCGAAACTCCATTAATTCCTCCTCAACAGCAGTGGTAGCAGAAAGAAAGACACCTTTATTGTTTAAACAAGCTATGCGGGCAAAACTGACCCCATTTTTTTTTTTCTCTTTATTCATTCGAAGCGCACAGTTCTTAATAAAATGCTCAGATTTGCCACAATAGAAACACAAGCCCTTAGCAAATCTGCGTTCTTTTTCTCGAGAGTGAGGTGCCATTGCTCCAATTTCCATCGGCTCTGCAATGTCAGTACATTCCTTCTCCAAACTTGGAGCTGACAAGGCAGATTTACTCTCATTAACCCTTGCACGCAGTCTCCTATCCACCCGTATGGCTAATTGCATAGCCTCTTGCAAGTTACCAGGTATGGGATAAGCAATCAGCAAATCTTTACCCCTCTCACTTAACCCTGCAAGAAATAAACTTTTCAAAGCTGAATCGTTCCAGCCCACCTGAGTGGACCACCTTCGGAAGTGAGTACAATATTTTTCCACATTACCTAATCCCTGTCTCAAACGTCTCAATTCTGTCTCAGCTGATGAAACACGATCCGGATCGTCATACAATAACCCCAAAGCGAAAAAAAACTATCCACTGATCTAAAGCATGGATCACTAGGCTACAGAGAAAGCGCCCAGTCCTGAGGTTCTTTGCGCAAAAGTGACATTATGAACCCTATGCGCTGTGATTCATCACCAGAGGATCTGGGTCTCAAACGGAAATACAACAAGCAAGCATTTTTAAAAGAAAAAAAATCTTGTTGTTCACCAAAAAATAAATCAGGCAAACGTACCTTTGGCTCCACGAAATGTGCTCCAGAACAACTACTCAAGTGTTGCTTTATCTCAGCCACCTCTAGAGAAAGTCCCTGCAGGCGTTGAACCAAATCCTGAACCGAGACCATGATGGAAACAGAAAATCTTTCCTTAGAGATTTTTTTTTTTTTTTCTTTGGGCTGGACTTACTGTTATGATCTGCTACAAGCACTAAGGAAAGGTGGGAATTCTGTCCCTACAATAGGACTGAGCTGGATCCCTACGATGTAACAGGGAACCTGATCCTGCGACCAGACCCGCTAAAGTCCTCAGCTAGTCTGAACGAAGACCTATAGTTGCGAGGGAGGAATCCCTACAAGATCTAGGGACTGGGTGAAAAGGTGGACACCTCCTAACAGAAAGTGTAGCAGGGAATATAAAACAGAAAACAAATACTAAGAGATCCTAAGATCAAGCAAAACTGACAGAGTAAGGCACCTAAGCATCCGGCTAGCTTAAGAGTAGATAATACAATGAAGTCCAGCAAAGCCAGAAGGGCGGAGCCAGACTAAATAGGGTAAAAAGGTCATGTGACCAGCAAACTGAAACAAAATCTAACAAGAGGGTTCTAACAGTCGTCCTCTTCAGGGTCCTTGTCTTCGGGCTCGTCGTCTTCTTTGGGGTGGTCATCAGGGTCGTCGTCTTCATTGTTGGAGATCCATAGTGATTACCCAAAAAAAACATTTAAAAAATCTTCAATTTGGAAATGTAGCTGAAGGTAGAAGAAGGCTGACTAACTTCCGAGAACCAGCTGACGTTACTGGAACGCGGACGGGTATCAGATGGTACAAGAGACAATGGAAGTAACGAGGACCAGCTGACTGTGCTGGAACCCGGAGGGGCAGCAGAAGGAAAAGAGCCAATGGCACAACCGAGGACCAGCTGGCGTTACTAGTACACGGTTACTAAGCAGGAGGTACCTGTGCTCCAAAGCACTACCAAGGACCAGCAGACGTTGCTGGAACTCGGATACCGAGATGGAGGCACCTAGGCCAAAGGCACTGCGGAGAACCAGCTGACGGTACTGGAACCCGGACGGGTAGCAGAAGGTACCCATGGAAATTTAAGTTGACAGGCCGCGAGCCGGCCGCAGTTACCGAATCCCACAGTCCTACAGTGGGTGATTGTCCTATTGTCACAACGGAAACAGCCTTTATTTACATATCCTGTAGCACACATAGGAAGCACCTAAACTGCAGGCACCATAGAATCGGCTAACCCGACCGCAACACGACAGGACAACTTATTGGAGGCTAAGTGACGTTGACACTGACAGGAAACAGCTGGCGTGCTGTAACCAGTCTGGGCAGGAGTGAGTACCCGTGCCAATTACACTTCTGAGCACCAACTGGCGGTGTTGGAGCCCAGGGATGAGAAGAGAACAGTGTGGAGGCAGCAGGACTTTTTGCCGTTCACACAGCAGGGGAACAGCTGACATTACTGAACCCCAGTAACACAGGAGCAAGTGTTGACTGTGCTAACAGCACTTCCGAGCACCAACTGGCGGTGTTGGAGCCCAGGGATGAGAAGAGAACAGGGTGGAGGCAGCATGACTTTTTGCCGTACACACAGCAGGGGAACAGCTGACATTACTGAACCCCAGTAACACAGGAGCAAGTGTTGTCTGTGCTAACAGCACTTCCGAGCAACAACTGACGGTGTTGGAGCCCAGGGATGAGAGGAGAACAGGGTGGAGGCAGCAGGACTTTTTGCCGTACACACAGCAGGGGAACAGTTGACATTACTGAACCCCAGTAACACAGGAGCAAGTGTTGACTGTGCTAACAGCACTTCCGAGCAACAACTGGCGGTGTTGGAGCCCAGGGATGAGAAGAGAACAGGGTGGAGGCAGCAGGACTTTTTGTCGTTCACACAGCAGGGGAACAGCTGACATTACTGAACCCAAGTAACACAGGAGCAAGTGTTGACTGTGCTAACAGCTCTTCCGAGCAACAACTGACGGTGTTGGAGCTCAGGGATGAGAGGATAACAGGGTGGAGGCAGCAGGACTTTTTGCCGTACACACAGCAGGGGAACAGCTGACATTACTGAACCCAAGTAACACAGGAGCAAGTGTTGACTGTGCTAACAGCACTTCCGAGCAACAACTGGCGGTGTTGGAGCCCAGGGATGAGAAGAGAACAGGTTGGAGGCAGCAGGACTTTTTGCCGTTCACACAGCAGGGGAACAGCTGACATTACTGAACACCAGTAACACAGGAGCAAGTGTTGACTGTGCTAACAGCACTTCCGAGCAACAACTGGCGGTGTTGGAGCCCAGGGATGAGAAGAGAACAGGGTGGAGGCAGCAGGACTTTTTGCCATTCACACAGCAGGGGAACAGCTGACATTACTGAACCCCAGTAACACAGGAGCAAATGTTGACTGTGCTAACAGCACTTCCGAGCAACAACTGGCGGTGTTGGAGCCCAGGGATGAGAGGAGAACAGGGTGGAGGCAGCAGTACTTTTTGCCGTTCACACAGCAGGGGAACAGCTGACATTTCTGAACCCCAGTAACACAGGAGCAAGTGTTGACTGTGCTAACAGCACTTCCGAGCAACAACTGACGGTGTTGGAGCCCAGGGATGAGAGGAGAACAGGGTGGAGGCAGCAGGACTTTTTGCCGTACACACAGCAGGGGAACAGCTGACATTACTGAACCCCAGTAACACAGGAGCAAGTGTTGACTGTGCTAACAGCACTTCCGAGCAACAACTGGCGGTGTTGGAGCTCAGGGTCAAGGAGTATGTTTAAATACTAGATCAAGTATTTTCCTTGTTACGTGTCAATTAAAAATGTCTATACTCCAAACAAGAGAAAGATAACCTTTAGTACCATAAGATGATGATTTTACCTTAAAAAATCAATATAAATAAAGAATTGACAAACATAAACGCATACATTAACATGTTGAAAAGCAATGCAAACCACAAAAAATTGGTTAAGTAATCTGCTATACGGTTTTAAATAAAAGCATACAAGTACATATCAGAATCCATTAATGATGGATAAGTAACAGACAGTATGTACACCATTTTTATTGTAATAATACAAAGGAGAAAGCAAGAGTAATTAGTGACCAAAATATTATCATATAAAAGATAAATATTTATTGTACAAATCGGTAAAATAGTAGCACAAAATTACAAGGTTACATGTGAGACAACAATGAAAACACATACAAAACATGTGCACATACAGGGAGATATATCTCCTAGCGGTTATAATAAGTAAATAATTATGGTGAAAATAGATAGCATAGCTATAGTACCGAATTAGTCATATACATGTTTCCATTATAACAAGGTAAATGCCATATCAGAAAAACTTATTAAACACCACAAAAAACATCACAAAAAACATCAGGCATGCCTTTCTAAATGGCAAACGTTCCAGAGAAGATCAGCAATGGTATAGCGCTGTCATATCAAAGATCAGCAAAGGTAAATATAGCGCTGCCATATATAAGGAAAGACATGCTCACCAAGAAGGTGAAAGTACCGCAGGAGAAGGGTCACCCCGTAATGGAGATACCGCGGTGACCCTTCTCCTGCGGTACTTTCACCTTCTTGGTGAGCATGTCTTTCCTTATATATGGCAGCGCTATATTTACCTTTGCTGATCTTTGATATGACAGCGCTATAACATTGCTGATCTTCTCTGGAACGTTTGCCATTTAGAAAGGCATGCCTGATGTTTTTTGTGATGTTTTTTGTGGTGTTTAATAAGTTTTTCTGATATGGCATTTACCTTGTTATAATGGAAACATGTATATGACTAATTCGGTACTATAGCTATTCTATCTATTTTCACCATAATTATTTACTTATTATAACCTCTAGGAGATATATCTCCCTGTATGTGCACATGTTTTGTATGTGTTTTCATTGTTGTCTCACATGTAACCTTGTCATTTTGTGCTACTATTTTACCGATTTGTACAATAAATATTTACCTTTTATATGATAATATTTTGGTCACTAATGACTCTTGCTTTCTCCTTTGTATTATGCTTATATGAGTGGTGACTTTTTGGTTTCACACATGTTTGTGTTACCCACATTTCCCAGCTTTACCAATGCAGCTGTTTATGTTTATACCATTTTTATTGTATAGACAATGAATGTCTGACTTCAAAACATAATCAGCATTACAAGTTATCTGTGACATTCATAAAACGTTACATTTGCAGAATAATATCACTAAACAGTTTATAAAAATATATTAAATTTCCATCATGTAATACTGATAATATGTGCCAATAATCATTTATATTACCAAACATAACCTTTAAAAAGTGCATAGTGCATAGTGAAAATAGCTATTTATGACTGACTGTGGACTTGCAAGCATGACAACGGATAGATAAGGTATATATAGATGAGACTGCATAGCCACAGATGGTGAATGGCGATGTAATACTGTACCTCAATAAAGTGTGCGTCACTACTACATCCTTTTTGTTATATAGCTTTATAAACAGGGTACGTGAATGTATGCTTGCGCCTTTGTTTGGACGCACAGACTGGCTTCCTGCTGTGACGCGTTGGGTATTGGAGCGTCTGTGCGTCTTATGACGCAGACTAACATTCACGTTGCGCATCGTTCATCATCGCAAGCATACCGACAACACAAAGGCGTTGTCATGACTGCTTTACTCAGTAAACATGCACCTATGATGAAACATACACGCATGTGCCCTATTTAGTGTTGAGCGATACGATACTGCAAATATCGGGTATCGGCAGATATTAGCTGTATCGGGCTTTCGATTCCGAGTACCGATATTTTTGTCATATCGGATACCGGAATCGGATTTGTCACTGTCACTGTGAGTGTCCGTCGGTCGGGTCTGTCAGGAGTCAGCGGCACTTACCTGGCAGAAGATCTCCGGCGGTCACGTCCTGGACTGCTTGATGGCCGCCATTATCTTCTCCCTGGCGGTCACATGCAGTTTTTCGCGATAACTGCAGTGACTGCAGGGTAATCCCGGCCGTAAACCAGTCCGATGACGTCACCGCCGGGGAAGCAGGTAATCAGCTGTGCTGCTCCGGGATGACAGGCTCTGCCTGTCATTCTGATGTAGCAGAGCTGGATCATCGTGGGACACTCGTTACTATGGACTGCGTCGGACAGGTGGTATACTGCTGTCTTTTTTTTTTTCATTTTTTTACAGGAGATCGATGGCGTCGCAGGATGAGACTGTAATAAAAGTAATGAAAACTGTGTTTTTTTTTTTTTAATTAAATTAAAAAACTTTTTTATGAACATTCACCCGTCCGGGTACATCAACAATTTAACTATTTACATACAGGGACCCTGTCCGGGTTATTTATAATTCTTTGGCAGGGGTGTTCCAGGTACCACCTGGTACTCTTCTGATGCTTGCCAAACATCCGAGACACCAAGGACCACCAGGACCTGATGACGTCGTGTGGCCTGTACAGTCAAGTCGTGACCCGCTATCTGTGTCTGTGTGGCCACCTCTTTCATCTCCCTCCGGGTCTGGAACCCTATGTCCCGGACTGAACGAACCCCAGGGGGCCTAACAGGCGCCGGGTACGGGCCAGCTATACTTATCATGTCCATAGCTGGGGCTGCTGAGGAGACCACTGAGGGAGGCTGGGGAGATTTACGGCGTGGGGTGGGCACTTGTGCAGAGGCCTGGATGTGGGAGGCTGAAGGCTCCGAGGGTCTCACAGGTTCCTGACACTCTGAGGAGTAGGGGTCGCACCTGGTAACATTTAGGGCGTACCATCCATTGTAACCCCAGTGTCGGGTGTAAGTCACCAAGTCTCCTGGCAACAGGTCCCTCCCCGGGTGTCCTTCTTGGAGGGGAGCCTCCACGTCCCGCTGGGTTACAAAAACTTCTAAATAAAGTCCAGGCTCCTGGATGAAGCCCCAACCACCTTTAAATTTAAAGTTCCGTACTGCACCCTTACGCCGCGGCTCCCACAGGGTTCCTTTATCTTTTCTCATCCGGTCCTTATCTGCCCGGTCCTTCTCCAGGTTACGTTGCCGAAGCTTTTGGGTTTCTCGCTGCTCCCTTTGTCGCTCTGCTTCCCGCTCCCAACGTCTCCACTCTTCCTCCTGACGCCGGTTGAAATTCTCCTCCACCAGCAGCTCCATGTCTCCACCATCAAACTGCAGCTTACAGTGTCCGGTTTGCGGCAGCTCTCCTGGCGCCCCCCAGTCCTGGCGGCGCTCACCTGTTGAGGAAGCAGCCGGCTCTGGAACAGATGACAGTCGGGGCTCCGGTACAGATAGGTAGACCTCTGGTGCATGCGCGGCCTCCTCCATGAGAACGGGTGTCACTTCTTCTGTCTCAGCGACGGGGGCAGACAGCGGGATCTGGGGTGCTGCCGGTGCAGAGTTTTTTGCAGGAACGGGTGCCTCCACTGCGACAACGTCAACCGGATCACATTGCAAGGGCTGGGATGCCCGCACGGACTCCTCTACTAGAACGGGTGCCTCACCTTCCGGTACAGACACTTCAGGTAAGAGGGATTGGCGCCGCTCCAAGTTTAGTTTTAGGGCACGCCAGCTGGCTTCCATCCTGGCGACCTCCTCCTGGTGCCGGGCCAGGCCTCTTAGGGTATCCTCCGCTTCTTGCAGCGTAGGAGGGTTTCCAGGCCGGGTGCCCAACGGTGGTTCCGTGGCGATCGGGTCGCTTCCGTGGGGGGAGAGCTCTGACTGCTCCATCCCTTCACACTTCTGCTCGTGTCCATTAGCCATCTCTGCCAAGTCACATGTGTCATTAGCATCTGGAGAGGGCCCCTCTTTTGTAGGGAGGCGGGACCTTCGTGTTAGTTTCCGCACACTGAGGAGGATGAGGAGGCGGAACTGAAGAGCTGTGGGGCACGATCTTACATTGCAGTACCATTTACAGTGGTCGGCCATCGTTTTCGCGCCACTGAGTGAGTGTACACCCACGAAGAGCACGCCCTTCTTCTTCACCAGTGCCTCGTCGTGACGCAGATATGGCTGAAAAATGGCAAATACATTCTCTGATGATTTTAGCAATTCTCAAGCACAAAACCAGTTCAATTCAGGCACACAGGACTCGCTTATAGCGAGCTACAGAATCCTGTTTGTGACGCCCAAGTTGAGTCGCACAGAGCCAGAGGTTTTGGGGGTACTCAGCACCGAGCCCGTCGACTTCTATGGGGTATGTCACGGCTTTACCCGGCAATTGAATCAGAGTCTATTTTACTATGTAGAAGTGTATAAACTATAAATATATGTATATATATATGTCACAATGACATGTTAATATATATATGTATTCTATGTGTGTATATTTTGTGTTTACAACGAAAGAAAGGGTTTTTTTTTGTTGCGATATTTTGTTCCCATAGACTTACATGGGACTTCCGGTATCAGAATCGGATATCGACGATATTTAGTGATATCGGCGATACCATTCCGATACGATATTTTTAGATATCGAGCAGTATCGCTCAACACTAGCCCTATTACATAAGAAGCTACAAGAAAACTGCGTGTGAGGTGTGACACAGCTGTTTTGTTAAGGTACAGTATTATATCGACATTGTACAGGTGTCGCTATTCAGTCTGATAACTAGATATCATTCACCTTTTCTATCAGTTGTCGTTGTTTCAGCACCACTTGCAGGTATATATTTTGCTATTGTGACTATGCACTATTGACTTTAACAAGGTAATGCATGATTTTTGTTACCGATTATCATGTTTACATGATGGACCTTTATGATATGGGCTGTTAACTTTCTAATTAAATATGTATTTTTTAAAATGACACAAATATAAGTAATGTTCAAGAGGACTATTCCTACATCCATTGTTTGCACAATATTACAGGTGTACATCACGTCCCTTAATCAACAATGGATTATTATATTTACTTGTATGCTTTTATTTAAAAGCCAAGAACACTGAAGTCTAACCTTCGCACTGCAGCTGTTGTCAAAATTCAACCCACATTATGCACTTCCAACATTGCAGCATTTGAGTCATGATGTGAGTTGGATTTGTCTAAGTTATGGAGTGACAAGGTTGACCATCAGTATCCTATAGCATAAGTAGGCTTTTGTGTTAGCATTTGTGTTCGACATGTGCATATCTGCAATAATATGTCACAATTATTTTGTTACAGATTTGTGACAAAGACTAATCATTTTATGGTTTTAAAGCTGACGTTTCACTTGTTTACAGCTTAGAAATCAGGGTGTAGCCTCATATCTATGTGTAGCACTAGCCACTTTGACATGTCATGTTTTTTTCACCATGTGTAGGTAGCTAGCAGTAATTTTTGCCGGACACACAGCTGGGGAACAGCAGGCGTTACTGAACCCCACAAACACATTCAGCGATTGTTATTATCTGTGCATCCAACACTTCCGAGCATCAACTGGCGGTGTTGAAGCCCAGGGTCAAGGAGGGTGTAGGCAGAGGCCTAGTATGATCTGGTGTCAAGTTGAATTTGAGGTAGCATGAATTTTTGCCAGACACACAGCAGGGGAACAGCAGGCGTTACTGAACCCCACAAACACATCAGCGATTGTTATTATCTGTGCATCCAACACTTCCGAGCATCAACTGGCGGTGTTGAAGACCAGGGACAAGGAGGGTGTAGGCAGAGGCCTAGAATGAGATGTTGGAAGTTTAATTTGTAGTTAGCAGCAGTAATTCTTGCCAGACACACAGCAGGGGAACAGCAGGCGTTACTGAACCCCACAAACACATCAGCGATTGTTTTCATCTGTGCATCCAACACTTCTGAGCAGCAACTGGCGGTGTTGAAGACCAGGGTCAAGGAGGGTTTTGAAATAAAATATTGAGTTATTGCCTTGTTACGTGGCCATTGCAAATGTATGTACTTCAAACAAGAATAAATGAAGTTTTACTAGGACAATAAAATGATGAATTTCAATTCCAAGAATAAAAATAAACACCCTGCAAATATAAACGCACATGGCAACAAGAAATGGAACAACACACCACCAAAAATTTATTTAACAAAATATAGTGTTGTAAATTTAAGAATAAAAGTCCATTTTTGTATTTAGGAATAATGCGTAAGGAACACTATGTTAAACCATAACATAGTGAAGACAATGGATTTTGTAATAGTCACTCATCATCATCATTGCAATTTATATGTGACAGTCACACAGATTTCAATTATTTCAGTTAAGAAAATTGTTACTTCGGACAGCATGTATGACATGTCCAGCATGGACTCATCAATGTGATGACGCAATAATGTACGATAAAAAATAAACATTTAAAAAAACATTATGCATTGTCACAATTTAAGTGTGTGCCTACAAGTGGAGGTGAAACAAAGGCTACGGATAGCAAAGGTATATTCTATGTCTGTATCAGACAGTGGACAGCCTCTGATGGGTAATGGCAATGTTATACTGTACGTCAAAAAAGTCTGCGGCTGCAATCATACATTTTTTGCTTGTACAGTGTTGAAGAGGGTAAAAGCATGTCTGTTTGCGCAAGGCTTTATCCGTCAACACTACCTTCCTACTGTCACGCGTAGGGTAGGGTAGCGTGTGTCTATTATATGACTCTCTCTAAAATGTGACCTTACACAGCGTTATTCTTCCCTAGGGACTAGTGTTGAGCGATACGATACTGCAAATATCGGGTATCGGCCGATATTAGCTGAATCGGGCTTTCGATTCCGAATACCGATATTTTCGTCATATCGAATACCGGAATCGGATTTGTCACTGTCACTGTGAGTGTCCGTCGGTCGGGTCTGTCAGGAGTCAGCGGCACTTACCTGGCAGAAGATCTCCGGCGGTCACGTCCTGGACTGCTTGATGGCCGCCATTATCTTCTCCATGGCGGTCACATGCAGTTTTTCGCGATAACTGCAGTGACTGCAGGGTAATCCCGGCCGTAAACCAGTCCGATGACGTCACCGCCGGGGAAGCAGGTAATCAGCTGTGCTGCGCCGGGATGACAGGCTCTGCCTGTCATTCTGATGTAGCAGAGCTGGATCGTCGTGGGACACTCGTTACTATGGACTGCGTCGGACAGGTGGTATACTGCTGTGTTTTTTTTTCATTTTTTTACAGGAGATCGATGGCGTCGCAGGATGAGACTGTAATAAAAGTAATGAAAACTGTGTTTTTTTTTTTTTATTAAATTAAAAAACTTTTTTATGAACATTCACCTGTCCGGGTACATCAACAATTTAACTATTTACATACAGGGACCCTGTCGGGGTTATTTATAATTCTTTGGCAGGGGTGTTCCAGGTACCACCTGGTACTCTTCTGATGCTTGCCAAACATCCGAGGCACCAAGGACCACCAGGACCTGATGACGTCGTGTGGCCTGTACAGTCAAGTCGTGACCCGCTATCTGGGTCTGTGTGGCCACCTCTTTCATCTCCCTCTGGGTCTGGAACCCTATGTCCCGGACTGAACGAACCCCAGGGGGCCTAACAGGCGCCGGGTACGGGCCAGCTATACTTATCATGTCCATAGCTGGGGCTGCTGAGGAGACCACTGAGGGAGGCTGGGGAGATTTACGGCGTGGGGTGGGCACTTTTGCAGAGGCCTGGATGTGGGAGGCTGAAGGCTCCGAGGGTCTCACAGGTTCCTGACACTCTGGGGAGTAGGGGTCGCACCTGGTAACATTTAGGGCGTACCATCCATTGTAACCCCAGTGTCGGGTGTAAGTCACCAAGTCTCCTGGCAACAGGTCCCTCCCCGGGTGTCCTTCTGGGAGGTGAGCCTCCACGTCCCGCCGGTTCACAAAAACTTCTAAATAAAGTCCAGGCTCCTGGATGAAGCCCCAACCACCTTTCAATTTAAAGCTCCGTACTGCACCCTTACGCCGCGGCTCCCACAGGGTTCCTTTATCTTTTCTCATCCGGTCCTTATCTGCCCGGTCCTTCTCCAGCTGACGTTGGCGAAGCTTTTGGGTTTCTCGCTGCTCCCTTTGTCGCTCTGCTTCCCACTCCCAACGTCTCCACTCTTCCTCCTGACGCCGGTTGAAATTCTCCTCCACCAGCAGCTCCATGTCTCCACCATCAAACTGCAGCTTACAGTGTCCGGTTTGTGGCAGCTCTCCTGGCGCCCCCCAGTCCTGGCGGCGCTCACCTGCGGAGGAAGCAGCCGGCTCTGGAACAGATGACAGTCGGGGCTCCGGTACAGGCAGGTAGACCTCTGGTGCCTGCGCGGCCTCCTCCATGAGGACGGGTGTCGCTTCTTCTGTCTCAGCGACGGGGGCAGACAGCGGGATCTGGGGTGCTGCCGGTGCAGAGTTTTTTGCAGGAACGGGTGCCTCCACTGCGACAACGTCAACCGGATCACATTGCAAGGGCTCCTCTACTAGAACAGGTGCCTCACCTTCCGGTACAGACAGTTCAGGTAAGAGGGATTGGCGCCGCTCCAAGTTTAGTTTTAGGGCACGCCAGCTGGCTTCCATCCTGGCGACCTCCTCCCGGTGCCGGGCCAGGCCTCTTAGGGTATCCTCCGCTTCTTGCAGCGTAGGAGGGTTTCCAGGCCGGGTGCCCAACGGTGGTTCCGTGGCGATCGGGTCGCTTCCGTGGGGGGAGAGCTCTGACTGCTCCATCCCTTCACACTTCTGATCGTGTCCATTAGCCATCTCTGCCAAGTCACATGTGTCATTAGCATCTGGAGAGGGCCCCTCTTTTGTAGGGAGGCGGGACCTTCGTGTTAGTTTCCGCACACTGAGGAGGATGAGGAGGCGGAACTGAAGAGCTGTGGGGCACGATGTTACATTGCAGTACCATTTACAGTGGTCGGCCATCGTTTTCGCGCCACTGAGTGAGTGTACACCCACGAAGAGCACGCCCTTCTTCTTCACCAGTGCCTCGTCGTGACGCAGATATGGCTGAAAAATGGCAAATACATTCTCTGATGATTTTAGCAATTCTCAAGCACAAAACCAGTTCAATTCAGGCACACAGGACTCGCTTATAGCGAGCTACAGAATCCTGTTCGTGACGCCCAAGTTGAGTCGCACAGAGCCAGAGGTTTTGGGGGTACTCGGCACCGAGCCCGTCGACTTCTATGGGGTATGTCACGGCTTTACCCGGCAATTGAATCAGAGTCTATTTTACTATGTAGAAGTGTATAAACTATAAATATATGTATATATATATGTCACAATGACATGTATATATATACATATATATATATATATATATATGTATTCTATGTGTGTATATTTTGTGTTTACAACGAAAGAAAGGGGTTTTTTTTGTTGCGATATTTTGTTCCCATAGACTTACATGGGACTTCCGGTATCAGAATCGGATATCGACGATATTTAGTGATATCGGCGATACCATTTCGATACGATATTTTTAGATATCGAGCAGTATCGCTCAACACTACTAGGGACGCCAAAAATACGACAGCAGTAATCATTTACTGTATAGTACTCAACCTATGAGCAACAAAAAAAGCACGTTCCCTCTTTAACAATCTACAAGACAAACAAGCATGATGGTTGACACTGCCTTTATTGAGGTACAGTATTAGATCGACATTGTCCATGAGTAACTATGCACTGTGATACCTATATAACATTATTAATTTATATCTGTTGTGGTCGTTTCACTAGCACTTGCAGGTATAACTACCTATTGTCAGTATGCATGATGCACTTTCTAGATGTAATAATTTATTATTGCGCATTATTACCAGGTTTAGATGCTGGCCATTTCATATATGGTGTGTGAAGTTACAGTTGGCATCAGTCTGTGTATTTTATTATGTCTGTCATAAATATAACTCGTGAAGATGATGATGATGATGTTTATGATTCGTACATCCATTGACTGCATTATCTTACAGGTACAGATAAAGTTCCTTAAAAAGCATTAATTGATAATTATGAAATGTACTTTTATGCATTAATTTCAAAAAGTGAACACTGTTTTAATATGCAAATTGCCTCTTCAAACAAAGAGGACTTGTACTCTATAGCACCACCTATTGGAAGTAGCGATCCTACAAGTCACAATCAACCCTTTAACGAGTCTTGTAATATGACTTAGGATAAAAGCCAAATCAGAATCTCCATTTGCAGACACGTGTGTTTCGGACTGTTGGTCCTCGTCAGTGCAAAGTAGGAGAGATCTGATTTGGCTAGATGAGAGGCTCTGGACTGGGTCTGGGGGGTAAGGTTACTCCTTGTGGAGAGTGACATACCAGCTCTGGCGTGTCGAGGTAAGGAGGCTTATTCGCCGTGCAATGCTCCTCTGGGAAATTTTAATATGCAAATTGCCTCTTCAAACAAAGAGGTCTTGTACTCTATAGCGCCACCTATTGGAAGTAGCTATCCTACAAGTCACAATCAACCCTTTAACGAGTCTTGTAATATGACTTAGTGTAACGGGTCTGGGAGGCGGAACCTCTGAGCTACTATACAAAGGGGCGGACCTTGTAAGAGAGCGGGTGGCGATCAGGGTGGACGGGCAGGTAGTCACAGCAGATAAGCGAGGTAGTCTCTGGATGAACGGGCAGGAAGTCGTGGCAAGTGACCGAGGCAGTCTCTGGAAGAGTGGGCAGGAGGTCACGGCAAGTGACCGGGGCAGTCTCTGGATGAGTGGGCAGGAGGTCACGGCAAGTGACCGGGGCAGTCTCTGGATGAGTGGGTAGGAGGTCACGGCAAGTGACCGGGGCAGTCTCTGGATAAGTGGGTAGGAGGTCACGGCAAGTGACCGGGGCAGTCTCTGGATGAGTGGGTAGGAGGTCACGGCAAGTGACCGGGGCAGTCTCTGGATGAGTGGGTAGGAGGTCACGGCAAGTGACCGGGGTAGTCTCTGGATGAGTGTAGATACGACCTGTGATGGCTGAGCCTCCAGGTAGGCTAGCAGGCAAGTAACGGATGAGCGCTCCCAGGTGAGCGGTCAGGCAGGTAACAGATGAGCACTCCCAGGTGAGTGGGCAGACAGGTAACAGATGAGCGCTCCCAGGTGAGCGGGCAGGCAGGTAACAGATGAGCGCTCCCAGGTGAGCGTGCAGGCAGGTAACAGATGAGTGCTCCCAGGTGAGCGTGCAGGCCGGTAACAGATGAGCGCTCCCAGGTGAGCGTGCAGGCAGGTAACAGATGAGCGCTCCCAGGTGAGCGTGCAGGCAGGTAACAGATGAGCGCTCCCAGGTGAGCGTGCAGGCAGGTAACAGATGAGCGCTCCCAGGTGAGCGTGCAGGCAGGTAACAGATGAGCGCTCCCAGGTGAGCGTGCAGGCAGGTAACAGATGAGCGCTCCCAGGTGAGCGTGCAGGCAGGTAACAGATAGCGACAGACAGGTATCTGGCAAGGACCCTGAGGACTGAAGCAGAGTAGTGAACTGTGCAACAACATTGCTCGGGCACCTCCATTTTGGAGGAGGGGCCTTATATAAGGTGAAGTCCTCCGGCCATTGGCCGGGGACTTCTTAGGACGACGCGCGCGGCCCCTTTAAGAGGGGGGGCAGCGCCCGCGCCCTAAGCACAGAGGCAGGAAAGGAGCGTGCACCGCCAGCAGAGCGGCAGGAGGACGCCGGACCTGGAGCAGAGGGGTGAGGGAACAGCGTCCCTGCCTGGCAGAGGGCCGGGACGCCGAGGACGCTGGACCTGTAGCAGAGGGGTGAGGGGAACAGCGTCCCTGCTGGCAGAGGGCAGGGACGCCGACGCTACAGTACCCCCCCTTTAGGCCCCCCTTTTTTAGGCTAGAAAGAAATTTAGCTAGGATGAGAGGGGCATGGATGTTCTCCCGAGGCTCCCATGTTCTCTCCTCAGGACCAAACCCCTTCCAATCCACCAAAAAATAGGTCTTCCTTCTTACCCTTTTGGTGGCCAAAATGTTCTCTACCTCAAATTCGTTTTCAGCTGAAACCGGAGCAGGAGGCGTACCTGTAGACTTGGAAAAAGAGTTAAGTACCACCGGTTTGAGTAGAGATACATGGAAGGAGTTAGGGATCCGCAAGTTGGCCGGCAGTTTTAATTTATAGGCCACTGGGTTGATTTGACTGATGACCTCCAAAGGACCGATGAATCGAGGCCCTAACTTATAGGAAGGAATCTTGAGCTGGACATACTTGGACGAGAGCCAGACCTTATCCCCAGGACGGAATTGAGGAGGATCCAGGCGTTCTTTGTCAGCATTAGTGTTGAGCGATACTGCTCGATATCTAAAAATATCGTATCGGGATGGTATCGCCGATATCACTAAATATCGTCGATATCCGATTCTGATACCGGAAGTCCCATGTAAGTCTATGGGAACAAAATATCGCAACAAAAAAAACCCTTTCTTTCGTTGTAAACACAAAATATACACATATAGAATACATATATATATATATATACATGTCATTGTGACATATATATATATACATATATTTATAGTTTATACACTTCTACATAGTAAAATAGACTCTGATTCAATTGCCGGGTAAAGCCGTGACATACCCCATAGAAGTCGACGGGCTCGGTGCCGAGTACCCCCAAAACCTCTGGCTCTGTGCGACTCAACTTGGGCGTCACGAACAGGATTCTGTAGCTCGCTATAAGCGAGTCCTGTGTGCCTGAATTGAACTGGTTTTGTGCTTGAGAATTGCTAAAATCATCAGAGAATGTATTTGCCATTTTTTCAGCATATCTGCGTCACGACGAGGCACTGGTGAAGAAGAAGGGCGTGCTCTTCGTGGGTGTACACTCACTCAGTGGCGCGAAAACTATGGCTCTAAATGGCACTGCAATGTAACATCGTGCCCCACAGCTCTTCAGTTCCGCCTCCTCATCCTCCTCAGTGTGCGGAAACTAACACGAAGGTCCCGCCTCCCTACAAAAGAGGGGCCCTCTCCAGATGCTAATGACACATGTGACTTGGCAGAGATGGCTAATGGACACGAGCAGAAGTGTGAAGGGATGGAGCAGTCAGAGCTCTCCCCCCACGGAAGCGACCCGATCGCCACAGAACCACCGTTGGGCACCCGGCCTGGAAACCCTCCTACGCTGCAAGAAGCGGAGGATACCCTAAGAGGCCTGGCCCGGCACCAGGAGGAGGTCGCCAGGATGGAAGCCAGCTGGCGTGCCCTAAAACTAAACTTGGAGCGGCGCCAATCCCTCTTACCTGAAGTGTCTGTACCGGAAGGTGAGGCACCCGT
Organism: Oophaga sylvatica; assembly: GCA_033576555.1. Lineage (NCBI taxonomy): Eukaryota > Metazoa > Chordata > Amphibia > Anura > Dendrobatidae > Oophaga > Oophaga sylvatica. Next base: position 36,409 of record JARQOD010005490.1, read on the forward strand.
TCTAGTAGAGGAGTCCGTGCGGGCATCCCAGCCCTTGCAATGTGATCCGGTTGACGTTGTCGCAGTGGAGGCACCCGTTCCTGCAAAAAACTCTGCACCGGCAGCACCCCAGATCCCGCTGTCTGCCCCCGTCGCTGAGACAGAAGAAGTGACACCCGTTCTCATGGAGGAGGCCGCGCATGCACCAGAGGTCTACCTATCTGTACCGGAGCCCCGACTGTCATCTGTTCCAGAGCCGGCTGCTTCCTCAACAGGTGAGCGCCGCCAGGACTGGGGGGCGCCAGGAGAGCTGCCGCAAACCGGACATTGTAAGCTGCAGTTTGATGGTGGAGACATGGAGCTGCTGGTGGAGGAGAATTACAACCGGCGTCAGGAGGAAGAGTGGAGACGTTGGGAGCGGGAAGCAGAGCGACAAAGGGAGCAGCGAGAATCCCAAAAGCTTCGGCAACGTAACCTGGAGAAGGACCGGGCAGATAAGGACCGGATGAGAAAAGATAAAGGAACCCTGTGGGAGCCGCGGTGTAAGGGTGCAGTACGGAACTTTAAATTGAAAGGTGGTTGGGCTTCATCCAGGAGCCTGGACTTTATTTAGAAGTTTTTGTGAACCGGCGGGACGTGGAGGCTCACCTCCCTGAAGGACATCCGGGGAGGGACCTGTTGCCAGGAGACTTGGTGACTTACACCCGACACTGGGGTTACAATGGATGGTACGCCCTAAATGTTACCAGGTGCGACCCCTACTCCCCAGAGTGTCAGGAACCTGTGAGACCCTCGGAGCCTTCAGCCTCCCACATCCAGGCCTCTGCACAAGTGCCCACCCCACGCCGTAAATCTCCCCAGCCTCCCTCAGTGGTCTCCTCAGCAGCCCCAGCTATGGACATGATAACTATAGCTGGCCCGTACCCGGCGCCTGTTAGGCCCCTGGGGTTCGTTCAGTCCGGGACATAGGGCTCCAGACCCGGAGGGAGATGAAAGAGGTGGCCACACAGACACAGATAGCGGGTCACGACTTGACTGTACAGGCCACACGACGTCATCAGGTCCTGGTGGTCCTTGGTGTCTCGGATGTTTGGCAAGCATCAGAAGAGTACCAGGTGGTACCTGGAACACCCCTGCCAAAGAATTATAAATAACCCGGACAGGGTCCCTGTATGTAAATAGTTAAATTGTTGATGTACCCGGACAGGTGAATGTTCATAAAAAAGTTTTTTAATTTAATAAAAAACACAACACAGTTTTCATTACTTTTATTACAGTCTCATCCTGCGACGCCATCGATCTCCTGTAAAAAAATGAAAAAAAAAAACAGCAGTATACCACCTGTCCGACGCAGTCCATAGTAACGAGTGTCCCACGACGATCCAGCTCTGCTACATCAGAATGACAGGCAGAGCCTGTCATCCCGGCGCAGCACAGCTGATTACCTGCTTCCCCGGCGGTGACGTCATCGGACTGGTTTACGGCCGGGATTACCCTGCAGTCACTGCAGTTATCGCGAAAAACTGCATGTGACCGCCAGGGAGAAGATAATGGCGGCCATCAAGCAGTCCAGGACGTGACCGCCGGAGATCTTCTGCCAGGTAAGTGCCGCTGACTCCTGACAGACCCGACCGACGGACACTCACAGTGACAGTGACAAATCCGATTCCGGTATCCGATATGACGAAAATATCGGTACTCGGAATCGAAAGCCCGATACAGCTAATATCGGCCGATACCCGATATTTGCAGTATCGTATCGCTCAACACTAGTCAGCATGTCTTTTCATACGGTCGGATGACAGAAGGAGTGCGGACCGGGTACTCTCCCATATGGAGGAAAATTTGTTAACAAGAGATTCCGCAGCCGGATTGTCCACTGAGATGGAGACGGGAAATGGGATCCGAGGATGCTGACCGAAGACTACAAAAAACGGGGATTTGGAGGAAGATTCGCTCTCGTGATTGTTGTAAGAAAATTCGGCCCATGGCAGGAGATCCACCCAGTCAGAATGGTGGGCATTAACGAAGTGCCGGAGGTAACTGGTCAGGATCTGATTGACCCGCTCAACTTGACCATTGGACTGTGGGTGGTAGGCGGAGGAGAAGTCTAAGGTGACGTCTAGCAATTTACAAGTGGCTCTCCAGAAACGTGAGGTGAACTGTACCCCTCGATCCAACACGATATGGTGAGGCAGGCCATGAAGACGGAAGATGTGGCGGATAAAGTCTTTAGCCAGCTTGGGTGCAGATGGGAGGCCTGGCAGGGGAATAAAATGAGCCATCTTGGAAAAGCGGTCAACGACCACCCAAATGACCGTACAACCGGCAGAAACGGGAAGGTCCGTTATGAAGTCCATGGCTATATGCTGCCAGGGAGCAGCGGGTACAGGAAGCGGAAGGAGACGACCGGCAGGCAGAAGTCTCGGAACCTTGTTGCGGCCACATGAGGCACAGGCAGAAACAAAGTCTATTACGTCCTTGTGCAGGGTAGGCCACCAGTAATGCCGAGTAATAAGCTGGAGGGTCTTTTTTTGACCGGCGTGGCCAGCTAATTTAGACGAATGGCCCCAGTGTAGGATTCTCTCCCGATCGGGTACCGATACGAACGTCTTACCGGGAGGGAGACGATTTAGACTCACGGGAGCCACCTGCATTACTCTGGCAGGATCGATGATATGTTTCGGTTCCTCCTCGAGATCCGACACCAGGAAGGATCGGGACAAGGCGTCCGCCTTGATGTTCTTGTCTGCCGGGCAAAAATGTAGAACAAAATCGAAACGAGCAAAAAACAAGGACCACCGGGCCTGACGCGGGTTAAGTCTCTGGGCATGCTGGAGGTAAGCCAAGTTTTTGTGGTCAGTGTAAATAATTACTGGATGAAGAGCCCCTCGATTAGGTAACGCCACTCCTCCAATGCCAGCTTGATGGCCAATAACTCTCGGTCTCCTATGGAATAATTGCGCTCAGAAGAGGAGAAGAGTTTGGAGAAGAAGCCACAAGTTACCATCCTCCCGGAAGATGATTTTTGAGTAAGTACCGCTCCGGCTCCAGAGGAGGAAGCGTCAACCTCCAGGAAGAACTGCTTGTTGCCGTCCGGGCGATGCAGCACCGGGGCGGAAGAGAAGGCGTGCTTTAAGGAAAGAAAGGCCTCTTCTGCTTCGGGCGTCCATTCTTTGGGGTTAGTACCCTTACGGGTAAGTGCGGAAATTGGGCCAGTCCGGGAAGAGAAGTGCGGTATGAAGAGGCGGTAGTAGTTGGCGAAGCCCAGGAACCGCTGAATGGCCTTCAATCCCTCCGGTCGGGGCCATTTCTCGATGGCCGACAGTTTCTCTGGATCCATTCGCAGACCGGTCTGAGAAATAACGTAGCCCAAAAACGGCAGCGAGGTCTGCTCAAAGAGGCATTTCTCAAATTTAGCGAAGAGGTGATTCTGCCTGAGCCTGAGCAGAACCTGACGAACGTCCCTCCGGTGAGTCTGGAGATCCGGAGAGAAGACCAAGATGTCGTCCAGGTACACCACTACGCAGGAGTAGGGAAGGTCCCGGAAGATGTCATTGACCAACTCTTGAAAGACGGCAGGAGCATTACAGAGACCAAAGGGCATCACTAGATATTCATAGTGGCTGTCCCGGGTGTTAAATGCAGTCTTCCATTCATCCCCTTGACGGATACGGACCAGGTTGTACGCCCCACAGAGATCCAGTTTGGTGAAGATTCTAGCCCCCCTCAAACGATCAAATAATTCTGGAATGAGCGGAAGGGGGTATTTATTCTTCACCGTGATCTGGTTAAGACCTCTATAGTCTATACAGGGGCGAAGAGAGCCGTCCTTTTTTACGAAAAAGAAGCCTGCTCCTGCCTGGGAGGTAGATTTCCGAATGAATCCCCTGGCCAAATTCTCCTCGATATATTCGGACATCGACCGGGTCTCAGCAGCGGATAATGGGTAAATACGCCCACGGGGAGGCGTAGTACCAGGTAACAGGTCGATAGAACAATCGTATGGTCTGTGAGGAGGTAATGTCTCTGCCTCTTTTTTATTAAAGACATCAGCAAATGACCAATAGGGAATCGGAAGTCCAGGTAGATTAGTTGGGGTAGGAGAAGGACAGACAGGATGAACAGGAACCAAACTCGTCTTATGACAATCCTGTCCCCAGCGAAGAACCTCTCCGGTCTGCCAGTCGAGCACGGGTCCATGTCTTTGGAGCCAAGGTAGCCCTAGTAAGAGGGCGTGAGAGAGTCCAGGCAGAACATGAAAAGAGATGCTCTCAGAATGCAGCATTCCCACTTGCAGAGTTATGGGTTCGGTGATGAGTTGGATGGGGTGTGGTAAAAGACCCCCGTCCACAGCAGCGACTGATAATGGTACAACCAGAGGTTTGGTGGGAATGCAGTATTTTTCTACCAGGGACTGTGACATAAGATTCCCGGCTGCTCCAGAGTCAAGTTGGGCTAGTTCAAAATAACGATTTTCCCCACAGAGAATGGAGACTGACAGCAGCAGAGATGAAGAGGCTTTCTCCTTGTCTAGGTTGACCTCTCTGAGCGAACCTAGACACAGGCGTTTCCCGACCTCTCCGGACAGGTACGAATCCGATGCTCCTTACTGCCACAGTAGAAGCAACTCCCCTCAGCACGGCGTAATTCTTGACGGGTTTTGACCATCTTGGTCTGGTCGACCTGCATAGGCTCAGGAGAGTGTAATTGGGGAGAAACGGAGGGAGTGACGGGTTTCTGAAACGTAGGAGCTAGACGTGGAAACCTCCTCTCACGGGTGACCTCTTTGGCCCGCTCCTGGAACCGTAGGTCAATCCGGGTGGCGAGAGTTATAAGGTCATCGAGAGTGGTAGGAATGTCCCGACCGGCGAGTTCATCCTTAATACGGCCGGACAAACCCTCCCAGAAAACGGATACCAGAGCGTCGTTGTCCCAGGCCAGCTCCGATGCAAGGGTACGAAACCGTATGGCATATTGGCCCACGGTGAGACTTCCCTGACGGAGGCGTAGCAGAGATGATGCGGATGAGATCTTTCGTCCGGGCTCGTCAAAGACTTTCCGAAAAGCCGTGAGAAAGGCAGACAGGTCGGACACCAGAGGATCTCCTCTCTCCCAAAGAGGATTCAGCCAGGACAGGACCTCCCAGTGAGATGGGACATGATGAAGGCAATTTTGGCCCGGTCGGAGTTAAACTGGTGGGAGAGAAGTTCAAAGTGCAGAGTGCACTGATTAATGAAGCCCCGAGCCTGAGCAGGGTCGCCTCCGAAGCGAGGAGGTGCAGAGAGCCGGGGTCCGTGACAGGAGCCCATGGTATTGGGGAGCAGAGGGGCTGCCGGATTGCGAGTCAAGGCACCAGCGGTGGTAGCTGGTGGAGCTGTCAGAGTGTCCAGGCGAGAATTGACATTCCGCAGGTGACCCAGGATGGACTCCTGTTGGGACTTCTGACGGGACAGTTCATGACACAGGTCCGAGATGGAGGGAACTTGGGCGCCACCGGGTTCCATGGCCCGAGCAAACTGTATCGGGTCTGGGAGGCGGAACCTCTGAGCTACTATACAAAGGGGCGGACCTTGTAAGAGAGCGGGTGGCGACCAGGGTGGACGGGCAGGTAGTCACAGCAGATAAGCGAGGTAGTCTCTGGATGAACGGGCAGGAAGTCGTGGCAAGTGACCGAGGCAGTCTCTGGAAGAGTGGGCAGGAGGTCACGGCAAGTGACCGGGGCAGTCTCTGGATGAGTGGGCAGGAGGTCACGGCAAGTGACCGGGGCAGTCTCTGGATGAGTGGGTAAGAGGTCACGGCAAGTGACCGGGGCAGTCTCTGGATGAGTGGGTAGAAGGTCACGGCAAGTGACCGGGGCAGTCTCTGGATGAGTGGGTAGGAGGTCACGGCAAGTGACCGGGGCAGTCTCTGGATGAGTGGGTAGGAGGTCACGGCAAGTGACCAGGGTAGTCTCTGGATGAGTGTAGATACGACCTGTGATGGCTGAGCCTCCAGGTAGGCTAGCAGGCAGGTAACGGATGAGCGCTCCCAGGTGAGCGGGCAGGCAGGTAACAGATGAGCACTCCCAGGTGAGTGGGCAGACAGGTAACAGATGAGCGCTCCCAGGTGAGCGGGCAGGCAGGTAACAGATGAGCGCTCCCAGGTGAGCGTGCAGGCAGGTAACAGATGAGCGCTCCCAGGTGAGCGTGCAGGCAGGTAACAGATGAGCGCTCCCAGGTGAGCGTGCAGGCAGGTAACAGATGAGCGCTCCCAGGTGAGCGTGCAGGCAGGTAACAGATAGCGACAGACAGGTATCTGGCAAGGACCCTGAGGACTGAAGCAGAGTAGTGAACTGTGCAACAACATTGCTCGGGCACCTCCATTTTGGAGGAGGGGCCTTATATAAGGTGAAGTCCTCCGGCCATTGGCCGGGGACTTCTTAGGACGACGCGCGCGGCCCCTTTAAGAGGGGGGGCAGCGCCCGCGCCCTAAGCACAGAGGCAGGAAAGGAGCGTGCACCGCCAGCAGAGCGGCAGGAGGACGCCGGACCTGGAGCAGAGGGGTGAGGGGAACAGCGTCCCTGCCTGGCAGAGGGCAGGGACGCCGAGGACGCTGGACCTGGAGCAGAGGGGTGAGGGGAACAGCGTACCTGCCTGGCAGAGGGCAGGGACGCCGACGCTACACTTAGGATAAAAGCCAAATCAGAATCTCCATTTGCAGACACGGTGTTTCGGACTGTTGGTCCTCGTCAGTGCAAAGTAGGAGAGATCTGATTTGGCTAGATGAGAGGCTCTGGACTGGGGTCTGGGGGGTAAGGTTACTCCTTGTGGAGAGTGACATACCAGCTCTGGCGTGTCGAGGTAAGGAGGCTTATTTGCCGTGCAATGCTCCTCTGGGAAATTTTAATATGCAAATTGCCTCTTCAAACAAAGAGGACTTGTACTCTATAGCGCCACCTATTGGAAGTAGCGATCCTACAAGTCACAGTCACTATGTTTTAGTTTTTGTTACCATTTCTAATACACATGTGCAGATATGCGCTGTGATGACAAATTATTATTTGTCCTTATTTCTTATAAAAATTTATCATTCTAGGCCTGGAAAACTTCAAACTTTCCTGATTTAAGCATAACAATCATGGTGACGGCTCTTCCCTATTTGGAGCATGTTCGACATGGGTTTTTCTGTGCATGTGTAGGGAACAGGAGACTTCTTGCCGGACACACAGCAGGGGAACAGCTGGCGTTACTGAACCCCACTAACACTATAGCTTGTGTATTGGTCTGTGGACACGACACTTCTGAGCAGCAACTGTCAGTGTTGTAGCCCAGGGAGTACAGTTCAGGTGGTAGAAAGATGAACATAACAGGAGACATGGATAACGTTGCCAACCAGTTATTTAATCGGAAACCGGACAGGCAAATTCCGGCGAGATCCATGCCTTGTTCATTTTCAGAAAAGTAAGCCGGTCTACATTATCGGAGGATAGTCGCATGCGACGGTCTGTTAGTACACCACCTGCAGCACTAAAGACGCGCTCGATAATACACTGGCAGCAGGGCAAGCCAGCACCTCCAATGCATACTGGCTAAGCTCTGGCCATGTATCCAGCTTAGAGACCCAAAACTTGAATGGGGAAGAGCCATCTGTGAGTACACTGAGAGGGAAAGACATGTAGTCTGTCACCATCTTACGGAAACGTTGCCTCCTGCTGACTGGAGCCGTCTCGGATGGTGTAGACTTTTGTGGCGCTGCCACAAAACTTCGCCACATTTGGAACATACTGGTCTTGCCCTGTGCAGAGGTGCTGCTTCTGCTCCCTCTTGTTGCAGAGCTGTCTCCACTGCCTGGACGCACAGAACTGCTTTGTAAAGCAGTAGCAGCAGCAGTGCTCTCGGCTGGAATGGAGAACATTATGGATTGCACCAGTGTGTCTTGGTACTCCCGCATTTTACGCTCCCGGTTCAACGGTGTGATGAGGCTTTGTAAGTTGTCCCAGTAGCGAGGGTCTAGGAGGGTGTACACCAATAATCAGACGTGGTGAGAATGTGGACGATGCGGCGGTCGTTTCTCAGGCACTGAAGCATGAAATCAACCATGTGCTGCAGACTCCCAACTGGCCAAGAAACGCTGTCCCCTGCAAGAGGCGTCATCTCTGCCTGCTCTGCATCACCCCACCCTCGCTCTACATACTGGCTAGAGCGTTGTGTACCTCCCTCTGGAGCGATGTCTTCCTCCTCCATTGACTCCTCCTCATCCTCCTCACAAAGTGAGCCCTGCCCAGCCCTTTGTGAGGAACCACGTTGCGCTGACTGTCCAGAAGGTGATGGAATTTGTGACTCCTCATCCTCCACCTCTTCCAAAACCTCATACCATAGTGCTTGCAGTGTTTTTTGAAGCAGGCAGATAAGGGGAACAGTCAGGCTGACTAGTGCATCATCTGCACTTGCCATACGCGTTGACTCATCAAACGCACGCAAAACGTGGCAGATGTCCTTCATAGAGGCCCACTCAGTAGTGGTGAAGTGTGAACGGCGCAAATTGCGAGTTGATTGCGCCTGATGCAGCTGATACTCCATTACTGCTGGCTGCTGCTCACACAACCGCTCCAACATATGTAACGTGGAATTCCACCTGGTGGGTACGTCACATATGATGCGATGTTCAGGAAGGCGAAATCTGCGTTGTAGAGCTGCAATGCGCGATCTGGCCATGCTGAAACGTCGCAAGTGAGCGCACTCTAGGCAGACCTTGTGCAGCAGTGCATCAAGATCCGGATAGTCCCTCAAAAATCTCTGCACGACCAAGTTGAGCACATGTGCCAGACATGGTATGTGCGTGAGGTTGCCAAGGGCCAGAGCTGCCACCAGATTTCGGGCATTGTCACACACTACCAAGCCTGGCTGGAGATTCGCTGGCAAAAACTACACGTCGCTCTCCTGCTTGATGGCATTCCAGAGCTCCTGCACTGTGTGGCTTCGATTCCCCATGGAAATTAATTTCAGGACGGCCTGTTGACGTTTGGCCATGGCTGTGCTCATATCGGTCGCAACAGATAAGTGTTCACGGGTCCATGTGGAGGTAGACCGTGACGGCTCCTGCAGCGATGATTCTGAGGAACTGGAGTAGGAGGAGGAGTCAATGTGTACAGACTGGATTCCTGCAATCCTTGGAGTTGGCAGAACACGTACAGTGCCACTCGCAAGATCTGTACCCGGCTCCACAACATTGACCCAATGGGCAGTGAGGGAAAGGTATCGTCCTGGCCATGGGTACTGGTCCACGCATCGGTGGTCAGGTGGACCTTGCTACTGACGGCGTTTAGTAGCGCATGTTTAATTTTTCCCTCAACATGCTTTTGCAGACCAGGGACGGCTTGCCTGCTGAAATAAAATCGGCTTGGCACATTGTATTGTGGGACTGCCAATGCCATTAAGTTACGGAAACTGTCAGTCTCCACCAGCCTGAATGACAGCATTTCAAGGGACAGGAGTTTTGCAATGCCAGCATTCAGAGCCTGTGCTCGTGGATGGTTTGCCGAGTATGGCCGTCTTTATCCCATGCCTGTGCTACCGATGGCTGTACAGTGGCCTGGGAGTGAGAGGATGACAGGGAACTTGCAGCTGTGGGTGGAATGACACTGGGTCTCTGGACAACAGTGACAGAGGTTCTTCCATGGCGATCCTGTGAGGAAGCCGAACCAGCTGTGTGTGAGCTGGAGGAAGAGGCTCCAACACGAGCTGAAGATGTAGGTGCTGCTGTATGTTGACTTACATCTCCAGTGTGTCTCTGTAACTCAACCACGTGCTTTGTCCGCACATGTTTCCACATATTTGTGGTATTGAGGTTACTGACACTTTTACCTCTTTTTACTTTTTGATTACACAGCTTGCATTTGACATAGCAAATATCATCTGCAAGTGTGTCAAAAAAGGACCATGCAGTGCAAGTCCTGGGAGCACCCGTTTTGGCTTTTGGAAGAGAACTGCTCTGAACGGGTGCCAAACTGGAGGCTACAGGCAACCGAGTCTGCAGCCTACCTCTCCCTCCTGTTTGGACCGTTGGGGCAATCTCTTCCTCAGAGCTGCTCCCACCACCTTCCTGTTCCTCACGCCATGTTGGGTCTTGGACCTCATCATCTCCACTACCCTCTTCCAACACCTGCTGCTGTTGGGTGGTCTGGCCAGCACCATGCTCAACAGAAACTGGCACCTGAGTCTCATCATCATCAGATGCGTTCTGCGGTGTGATGACCATCGGCACTGGCTCACCCGCCTCTTCAGATTCAGAGAGACACAGCTGTTGCGCATCACTGCATACTCCCTCTTCTTCACATTCCAGAATGCTGCTTGGCTGGGCCCCTGTTTGCAAGCCAACAGATTCTGAGAACAGAAGCAGAGACTCAGCTGGCTCCTGTACAGAGCTCTCTGACTGCCTGGGCAATTTGGCAGGCGGTGAAGAGACAGATGGTTGTTCAACAGTGCTGTGGTCCTGTGAGGAGGTGGAAGCAATTGAAGTCGATGCATTGGCTGCCATCCAACCAACAACGGCTTCAATTTGTTCTACCCGCAGCAGGGGGGTACGCCGAGCTCCTACAAAAGTGCGCATAAAGGAACGCTCACGGGGAAAACTGGTGGATGCTGTGTCACTGGGGGCGGCAGCAGCCACAGAATCCCCACGTCCTCTCCCTGCTGAAACTCCATGGCCACGACCACGTGCCTTACTCCCTGCCTTCTTCATCTTGGTAGATTGATAAAGAAAGTCAGAAAAGTTATAAGGCCTAAGTGTGGTTATTCCTCAGAGACTGCAGTGAACACTGCAGACAACTGTTCAGTTGCTGTGAAAGGCCCCTTTGTGTACTTCTATAGTGTTTGCAACCAATGTATTGTATACGGATGGAAGCGCGTCACACTAATAGATTTGAGGTTTTTGAAATAGAATGGAGCAGCACCAATTAGAGAAAAATGTCAAGGATGAGGCAGTGACACACGCTCAGCAGACTACAACCAGCAGTGGTTGAAGAACTAACTGGAGCGTGATCTGCACTCCAAAAATCAAAACCTCAGACTACAGTGAACACTGCACACAACTGTTCAGTAGCTGTGAAAGGCCACTTTGTGTACTTCTATAGTGTTTGCAACCAATGTATTGTATACGGATGGAAGCGCGTCACACTAATAGATTTGAGTTTTTTGAAATAGAATGGAGCAGCACCAGTTAGAGAAAAATGTCAAGGATGAGGCAGTGACACACGCTCAGCAGACTACAACCAGCAGTGGTTGAAGAACTAACTGTAGCGTGATCTGCACTCAAAAAATCAAAACCTCACAGACTACAGTG
>JARQOD010005491.1:0-47689 GCA_033576555.1 Oophaga sylvatica
GGGGGTTTTGGCACCCCCCTTGCCAAACCCCTTGAATTTCCCCTTTTGGGGTCCGAACCCCCGGCCTAGAGACTCGGTGGGTTAATTTGGACTCGATAACCCCGGGGGTAGAGTGTGTCAGCAGCCAGACATTATACCAAAATGTCCCCCGCGAAGGTAAACGGTCATGTTGTGACCATGGGTGCAGGGGGCATTAACGCGAGGATTTTTTCCCAAACTGTCCTTAAGGGTTAATATTTTGGTTATCTATCTTCCCGACATGTTTTGTGGGATCTGGGAGAGGGGAATTTTATGTCCCCCTCCCTTTTCCTCTCGCATTCAAAACCCCTGGTGAGCTCGCCGACAATATCGGTGAAGTAAGAATGGGAAAACCTGCCCTACAAATCACCCCAACTGTCTCACTACCCTGTCTTGTCCCCCTTTTATCAGGGGAAATTCCTTTTTTTTCTTCGAGGGAATAGATGAGGTTTTGGTGGAATACCCTGCTTCGCCCCTATCTCCCCCATTTAAAGGTCCCCTGGGAGAAAATGGGTTGGGGGGTCATTGCGGGGAAAAGTGCTCAGAGAGGAGTTCGGTTTCCCCACGGGGATACCTATAACCCTTTCTACTCTCCCCAAGGTTTACGGGCATACGGGACGTTTCCCCAAAAAGGAGCGGGATCTTCCCCCTCATCGCCCCTTTTGATGTCCTAAACTCTTGCCGGACCAGCCCCCTCGGGGGAAAAGGTGTATCCTCCCCTCTTCCTGAGAGGAGGCCATGTCAAATAAAAAAATCTGGCAAAGGGGTTTAAGGAAGTCGGGGTCACCCAGCAGGGGCAGGATTTTTCTTCGTGAGAAAAGGAAAGGGGTTCAACTGTGTTTAAAAACTTAAAAGTTAAAAAAAAAATATCCTTTGCCCTAAAATCTGAGTTTTTGATAGGTTGGGAGCAAGGGGATTTCAAGTGGATTTCGGGTCCCTTAAAACCCTTCCGGATCCGTGAGGGGCGAATGGAAGCCCCGGGTTCAATCCCGGAGGCTTTAAACGAAACCTTGTGTGCCTTTCGGGCCTGAAGCCCCCCCTTTTGTTTGTAAAATGACATTCCGGGACTGCTTGCCACCTCTGTGGTAGCTACTATGACTTTTCATCTTTTCCCCAGTTGGACACCCCCCGGAGAGATGTTTCAGGCTTCGACCTTTTGCGGCAAATTCCTTATACGAAGTTGGGGAAGTGTGTGTTTGAGGGGGTTTCCCCTTTCCTGGGCTATTCTCTCCACTCGGGGTTTGGTTATGGTCCTGAAAAATTTAAAGGCTTTGGTTTGGCAAAAAACCCCACTCTCTTAAAGGGGTGAAGGTTTTGGGGTTTTTAAATTACTATCGCCAATTCATTCCCCCTTCTCTATTTTGGGTTGCTCCTTGGTACCCCTCCCCAGAAGGAAGCCAACCCCAAATTGTGGTAAAGGGGGGGAGGTCCAAGGCTTTAATTCAATAAAGTCCCATTTGCTGCGCTCCTATCCACATCGCCCCGAGGTTGATAACCCTTTTATATTGGAGGAGTTGCCTCCCCCTTTGGTCTGGCTTCCTTTTTAAAAAAGGGTGCTAAGGTCGTAAACATCCTTGCTTCTTTTCCCCAAGCCCTTCAACCAGCGGGGGAATTTTTCCTTTGGGGATTGGAGTTTACCCATGAATTTTTTTTTCCGAGTGGAACTTTCCCGGGGGGGGTTGCTTCCTTTAAAAGTGTTTATGACCCCAAAAATTTGGTCTATTTACAGACCCCCCCGGGGATAAATTCCGTCGGGCCCATGGTCCCTGTTCTTTCCCGTTCCTTTCCCCTCCATTTTCTCTCCGGGGAGAAAAATTCGTGCCGTGCTTTTCTGCCCCATGGTGTCCTTGAGGAGGTAAGGACCTTGGTGATTGTCCTCCCGAGGCCTAAAAACGTGCCCCCCGGTTTCGCTTTAGTTGTGCATAGGGAAAACTTTTGGCCCATCAATTTTTCGACGGAGGGACTCTCTTGGGCACCCTCCAGGGGGGGTGGGAAATTTTTGGGGCAAGGGCATCTGGTTGTGGCGGGAATACGGGGGCCACTATGGTCCCGGGCGTCGGGGGTCGTTTGGGTGGTTTCCCGCGCCAAAAATAAGTCCCCCCGAAACGGCCAGCGGGGGTTTCTTTTCCCCTTTTCCGGGGGAGCAGGCCCGGGGGATGGGTTTGGGGTGGATTTTGGGGGGGTTACCGTCTGGGGCTGCACCATCCTTTTGGGGTTTGAAAATTCTCCAAAATGGGCATTGGTGCCTTACCCGGTTACCGTTGCAGGGCCTTTGGGGTTATTATTGGGTTTTTTCTGTACACGGATGGAAAAAATTTTTCAGTGTTTGGGGCCCAAAGTTTGGTTGTTGGGAGAGTTATCGTTTAGATTTAGTTTTAACCCTTTTGAAATCCCGGGACTTGGGGGGAAGGGGGAAAAAGACTGGGGAAATATTGGGGGAATTTTGTTTGGGCGGATGAGGGGATTTTTACCGGGGGGGAGTTTTTGAAAATAAATGTCTGGGAAGGAAACCCCCCCTTTTGGGAAAGGAAAAGGAAAGGAGGGGGCCCCGGGGAAAAAGGCCCCCCCCCCCCCCCCCCCCCCCCCCCCCCCCCCCCCCCCCCCCCCCCCCCCCCCCCCCCCCCCCCCCCCCCCCCCCCCCCCCCCCCCCCCCCCCCCCCCCCCCCCCCCCCCCCCCCCCCCCCCCCCCCCCCCCCCCCCCCCCCCCCCCCCCCCCCCCCCCCCCCCCCCCCCCCCCCCCCCCCCCCCCCCCCCCCCCCCCCCCCCCCCCCCCCCCCCCCCCCCCCCCCCCCCCCCCCCCCCCCCCCCCCCCCCCCCCCCCCCCCCCCCCCCCGGGGGGGGGGGGGGGGGGGGGGGGGGGGGGGGGGGGGGGGGGGGGGGGGGGGGGGGGGGGGGGGGGGGGGGGGGGGGGGGGGGGGGGGGGGGGGGGGGGGGGGGGGGGGGGGGGGGGGGGGGGGGGGGGGGGGGGGGGGGGGGGGGGGGGGGGGGGGGGGGGGGGGGGGGGGGGGGGGGGGGGGGGGGGGGGGGGGGGGGGGGGGGGGGGGGGGGGGGGGGGGGGGGGGGGGGGGGGGGGGGGGGGGGGGGGGGGGGGGGGGGGGGGGGGGGGGGGGGGGGGGGGGGGGGGGGGGGGGGGGGGGGGGGGGGGGGGGGGGGGGGGGGGGGGGGGGGGGGGGGGGGGGGGGGGGGGGGGGGGGGGGGGGGGGGGGGGGGGGGGGGGGGGGGGGGGGGGGGGGGGGGGGGGGGGGGGGGGGGGGGGGGGGGGGGGGGGGGGGGGGGGGGGGGGGGGGGGGGGGGGGGGGGGGGGGGGGGGGGGGGGGGGGGGGGGGGGGGGGGGGGGGGGGGGGGGGGGGGGGGGGGGGGGGGGGGGGGGGGGGGGGGGGGGGGGGGGGGGGGGGGGGGGGGGGGGGGGGGGGGGGGGGGGGGGGGGGGGGGGGGGGGGGGGGGGGGGGGGGGGGGGGGGGGGGGGGGGGGGGGGGGGGGGGGGGGGGGGGGGGGGGGGGGGGGGGGGGGGGGGGGGGGGGGGGGGGGGGGGGGGGGGGGGGGGGGGGGGGGGGGGGGGGGGGGGGGGGGGGGGGGGGGGGGGGGGGGGGGGGGGGGGGGGGGGGGGGGGGGGGGGGGGGGGGGGGGGGGGGGGGGGGGGGGGGGGGGGGGGGGGGGGGGGGGGGGGGGGGGGGGGGGGGGGGGGGGGGGGGGGGGGGGGGGGGGGGGGGGGGGGGGGGGGGGGGGGGGGGGACCCCATTCCTCCTGAACTACGGTCAACATCCGCAGGTACCAGTGCCCATGCCCGTGTCTTCCGCTGATTCCAGGGTGGAGGCACAAGACATTTGGGACCGCACCCAGGATGCCACTCAGGCTTCCAAAGAGAGGATGAGGTCTTCGGCCGATGCCCATCGGCGCCCCGCTCCTATATTTGCTCCTGGTGACCTAGTGTGGCTCTCTGCCTGAAACATCAGGCTACGTGTAGAGTCCACCAAGTTGGCACCTCGCTTTTTGGGTCCCTTTAAAGTTCTTGAGCAGGTGAACCCGGTGGTTTACCGCCTAGCCCTTCCGCCTCGCCTTAGTATCACTTATCACTTACCCAAATGTTGTATTTTCTGCTCCATCAGGCACTATCATGTTAATTAGCTTACATAACGGGAGATTTTGGTGTGAGAAATGCCCCAATTTTGGAGATGGAATGGCCAGCTGAAGGGTGTGGAGGAGGCTGGATTTTTTAACACCATGTGTGCATGTCCTGAAGACTAACATACATGTTGTTAAATTACCGTTAGGCGGCCTGATGGTTCAGAATATTTACGTGCTTGTCAATCTGTGAGATGGCAAATTTCTTCCTTTGAAATTTATGCTGTGGCCTAATAACTACATACAATGTCGTACAGAATGGAACCTTTTGGTTTAAAGAAGATAACTGGTGTCCATTCATAAGATATATGAAAAATGGATCGACCAATGGCAAAAAATAATAATGGCGCAACACAGAAAATTTGGACTGTGGTGTGACATATTTAGTAGGTTCTGGACAATAACATTTTGTCCTTACCACTTAAAGAATGATCCTTCCTTCCGCAAGATCAAGTTTTAGAAAGATGAATTTAACTTCCCTAAAGCTGAAGTACTTTGATCAGACAATGAAAGAATGTCTCATCAAAAGATGAAAAGGACGATGGCACAATCTGCAACTATTGGACTTCAGAGAGACACATTTGGGAATTTCTCAACACCACCTATGTGTGTAACTAGCCCTTAAAAAGTGGCCATGTCTTCAGCAAGATCAAGTTCTCCACAGGTGCCTTCATCTTCTTTATGGATTTATCTATGTATGTGGCAAAAAATAATAGTGGCGCAACACAGAAAAGTTGGACTGTGGTGTGACATATTTAGTAGGTTCTGGACAATAACATTTTGTCCTTACCGCTTAAAGAATGATCCTTCCTTCCGCAAGATCAAGTTTTAGAAAGATGAATTTAACTTCTGTGATGATACCTGGACTGGAAGCTCCCTTTCTTGTGCTGTTCTAGAACTTTCCACATAGAACTACAACCCCCATCGTTTTGCCAGCACAGAGCAAAACCGCCCCTCTTCCCCCTTGTGCCTGCAGCTCGCTGCAATTCACTGTTTGAAAGTACAGCACTCCTTCCTTTCGCCCCACCTCAGGAATTTCTTTCAGGAATTTCTTTGTCTCCAAAACCCTGCCGGATGATCCCATAGCTTATTATGGGAATTCATTCTTTTGGTCATAACTCGCAGGGAGCTTACATTAGAGACACTAAAGCTACGGTTTTGAATCATGCATCCATCAGGCGTCGTTCCCGTGGTACTGGTGAACCCGTAACCCCAACACAACCCGAGAAATGGAAATCTCTGGTGCACCATGTACTATCTCACCCAAGTTTGGGCTCATTCGAACAGTCATTTCAGAATAAGATCACTGATAGGTCTGCCATTATTCTGCTAGAGTCCCCCGCTGAGATATGGTCCTTATGACTTTCCAGAACTTGAAACTATAACTTCTAGCCCTGGGAGGTGGCCAGAAAACCGTCCCCTTTTGTGAGGTCACCAGCCCACATGTATAAGTCTTGCAGCTAGCCCCCCTGGTCATTCCAGGCTGTGATGACGTGACTAACAGATCTGCAAATTAACTATGACGTGTGGCTCCTTCCCCAGCCTGTCTTGCCTGTAACTACCTAAGTACCATGTAAGTTTTTCACCTTTAACCCTGTTTTGTTTTAACTGTATTGTACATACTGGTATTGTCTCAGCTTGTTACATCTTTTTAAACTGTATAACACTGCCTGCATTTTTAGGAATAAACATATAAAATTATTAGTTTGGTTCTCCTGCTCTATAAACGATTTTGCACATGCCTGAAGTAACTACACTACTGAATTGGGGTTGCTATGGACCATCTTGATAAATTGTTCATTAAGTAAATCGTAGCTGGTGGCAGCTAAAAAGAAGGGGTGTAAAGTGTTGAACTGTGGGGTGGCGTTGGCAGTGACGGAGCGGGTTTTATATGTGTATTGCCTGGCTGCGGCCCGGAGTAATTATAATTCCCTCCCTGCAGCGTGCCCAATAGCCAGCACACATCCAAGCGGCCTGTCTGGCGACTAATTATCCTAGGTGCAGTTCCCTGACTGACCTGAGGGCTGTGATGACATCTACTACATTTAGCAGCCTGTGTATAGCTGCGCTTCCCTTCCCCTCCCATTGAGGCTCAGTGTAATCTGAAGCTACCAGTGCTGGAGTTTTCCCGCCTCACCGTAGGGGGTCTCCATTGTCTTCACATGTGCTGTCCCTCCATGGCAGCCATTGAGGATTCATTCTTTTGGCTTATAACACGGTGGGAAGTTGCGTCAGAAACACGAAAGTCACTGTTTTGAACCATGTGCCGACAGGCATCGTTCCCGTGGTACTGGTGAACCCGTAACTCCAACAGAACCCGAGAAATGGAATTCTCGGATGCCCCACGAACTATTTCACCCAAGTTTGGGCTCATTTGAACTGTCATTTTAAAGTAAGATCATTGATAGGTCTGCCGTTATTCTGCTAGGTTCACAGGACGAGAGATGGACCTTATGATATTTCAGAGCTCAAACCATACCTTTCAGCCTGGGGAGGTGGCCAGAAAAACCATCCCCTTTTGTGAGGTCAGCAGCCCACAGGTATAAGTCTTGTGGTGAGCCCCCTGAGTTATTCCAAGCTGTGGTGACCTGACTAAGAGATCTCCAAATGAACTATGACGTGTGGCTCCTCCCCCCAGCCAGCCTTGCCTGTACCTATGTAACTATCATGTAAGTCTTTCACTTTTCATTCCGTTTATTTTGTAATTGCCTTGTACATAACGATATTGTCTCAGCTTGTTACCTTTCTTTTAAACTATAAGCACTGTCTGTATTTTACGGAATAAACCTATAAATTTATTAGTTTGTTTCTCCTGCTCTATAAACGAATTTGCACGTGCCTGAAGTACTACGCTACTGTTTTGGGGTTGCTACGGACCCTCTTGATAAATTGTTCCTAAAGTAAACCTTAGCTGGTGGCAGCTTAAGGGAAGGGGTGTAAAGTGTTGACCTATGGGGTGGCGGTGTCAGTGACGGAGCGGGTTTTATAAGTGTATTGCATGGCTGCGGCCCGGAGTAATTATAATTCCCTCACTGCAGCGTGCCCAGTAGCCAGCACACATCCAAGTGACCCGTCTGGCGACTAATTATCCTAGGTGCAGTTCTCTGACTGACCTGAGGGTAAGGGGGGCACCAGAGAGCTGCAAGTTCCAAAGGGGAAGTGGGATAATTATAAATCCCTGCAGTTTACTGGGTCGGACGGCAGCAGCCGTCGTGTGTGTGCGCGTTTTCGTCACATTTGCGGCACGGAGGGATCACAAGCCGTGATACCCCGGGCTACCGTGTGGCGGACCGTGTGCACGTTTCATCACATGTGGTGGCAGAGCGGTGGGATTATAGAGCATTAGTGATCTGGTTTGAGCAATCATTCCATTCACTAAAAAACTTGCACGGTTCTTCAGGGACCCTGCAACTAAAGTTTTGGAGAACAGACTCAGTGTTTATTAGTCCCCTGAGACAATCGTGTGTACTTGCAGTTACCCCTCCCTTCTCTTTGTTTTTCTATCCTATCTTTTATTTGGCAAACATGGCTACAAGAGGAGCAAGTTGGTTCGAAAAGCAGAACAGGGACACTCTTGTGGGAATCTGCGTGTACCACGGCCTTGACCACAAGAACCAAACCAAAGCCCGACTGGTCCAGGCCCTGAAGGAACTGGAAGAGCATCAGAGTGTGGCGGGCACAGGAGCCGGCCCAAGCCAAGGTGGTGCTGCAGCAGAGGCCCAAACCCTGCATGCTTACACCCAGGGCGGGTTGGACCCTTACCTGCAGGCGGCCCTGGAGGGACTCCCCACCGACAACCGGGAGGAGCGCCTGAAGCTGATCCAGCAATACCAGCAGGAGGCCCGAGCCGAGCGCCAATCCCAGCGGGAGGCTGAGAGAGCCGAGCGGGAGGCTGAGAGAGCCCATGAGCTGGAGATGGTCCAGCGAGGGGGGATGCTCCCCACCGCCCGGAGCGGTACACCCAGTAGCTCTCAGAGTCCGAAGCCCAGGCCGGAGCACTTTCCCATGATGGAAAAGGACGGAGACTTGGACACTTTTCTGCGGGCCTTTGAGAAAGTCTGCAGACAGTACCGGCTGCCTGCCAACCAATGTGCCAGGTACTTGACCCCCGGGCTAAAGGGCAAAGCTTTGGAGGCGTTCGCTTCCCTCACGTCAGATCAAGACAGTGACTATGAGGCCATCAAGCAGGCCCTGATTGCCAAGTACCAGCTAACCCCTGAGGTATACCGAAAGAAGTTCCGGAACCTCCAACGTGGCCCACACGACAGTTATAGCGATGTGGTGCAAGGACTCAGGAACCACTTTGACCAGTGGATCCATGGACTGTCAGTTGACACCTTTGAGGAGCTGAGAGACCTGATGATCAAAGACCAGTTCCTGCATCTGTGCCCAGCTGAGGTCCGACAGTTCATCCTGGACCGAGAACCAGAGAACGCGGTCCTAACAGCACGGATCGCCGACAGCTATGAGGCCAACCGGAAACCCGAGGTGCGGAAGTCCGTCGCCGCCCGCTGGGGAGGGGGTAAGCCTGCAACCAACCCCAGTGCCCCTGCCAGCCGTCCCTCTGGAGGCACTATCCCCTTTGCCAGCACCAGGCCTACATCAGACCCCCGCCAGTGTTTCTCCTGTAAACGGACTGGACACATCAGCACCACCTGTCCGGAGAGGCAGAAGAACCCCCCAGCCAAGGCCTCCGGGCCCAACGCCTCTGTTCTTTTGGTGGGTGGTGTGGTGGGGAGGGTTGATGACAACGTGCAGCCCGTCCGTGTGGGGGCCCGTCTTGCTACAGGCCTCAAGGACACCGGGGCCGAACGAACCCTCATCCGACCCAAACTGGCGGCCCCTGAAGAGTTGATTCCGGGGAAAACCCTAACTGTCACCGGGATTGGGGGCGTCCACTACCCCTTGCCGATAGCCCGAGTTTTCATTGACTGGGGTGCCGGGAGTGGGGTGAAGGAAGTGGGGGTGTCCGAAAACCTGCCCACTGATGTTTTACTGGGGACTGATCTGGGGAGGATGGTCGCGTACTATGTCCCTGACACCCCTTCCCCATCTGATAATAAGGTTAACGTTAACCATGATGTTGATGTTGATGATGATGGGAAACTGATTGTGTTACCTGCCAATGCTTTGCGAAGTGATTATGCACTGATAACCTTTCTTTCCCTAGGAATGATGCTGATAGTGATGTATCTGTGCCATCTGAACCTGTTAACCCTTTCTCTGAAGTGGTAGATGTGTCCACAGGTACAGGAGCGTTCAGCCACGTCGCTCTGCGGAGTGAGACGGCTGAGGAACCCCTAGCAGGAGCAAACGACAGTGCTCAAGAAATGGGGAAGTGCATGGGAACCGTGAGGAAGGTGACGCCATGACACTGACCAGTGCCACCGAGGAAGGTAACTGGCCCTAAGTAGCACTGGCCTGAAGTGTTGGGGGTGGATGGGGAGGTAGAGCCCATAGCAGCGCAGGCTGATGGGTCTGTAGAAATCCCCGGGGAGACTGCATATGTAGCTGCTGTCACCCGCAGTCAGAGTGCCCGGATCGCAGGTAGCGCCCTGCCATCTGGACCCTCCTCCGCTACAGAGAGACTGAACCAGAGGTGGACCCAGAGCCGGTCCCAGAGGGTCCCAGTGAGGAAGGAACCCTGACGTCACTGCTGGCTGCCTCCAGCCAGGAGTTCCAGGCCGCTCTGCACTCAGATGCGAGCCTGGAGAACTTGAGGCACCTCGCCGAGACGCCCACCTCCGTGACTGATAAGGAGAGGGTGTTCTGGGAACGAGGAAGGCTGTACCGGGAGACAGTACCCGGAGATTCCCAAAAGGAGTGGTTGAGGGAAAAGCAGCTGGTCGTCCCGCATCAGTTCCAAGGTGAGTTGTTGAGGATTGCCCATGAGATTCCACTCGCTGGACACTTGGGGATCAGCAAAACTAAGGCACTGCTGTCTCAACACTTCTATTGGCCCAAGATGGGGACAGACGTGACTAACTACTGCCGCTCCTGTATCACCTGTCAAAGAGTGGGGAAGGTGGGGCCTGCTCTTAAGGCTCCCCTGATCCTGTTGCCAGTGATAGAGGAGCCTTTCCAGAGGATCGCGGTGGACATTGTGGGCCCGCTGGCCGTCCCCAGCCGCTCTGGAAAGCAATACATCCTTACTGTGGTAGACTACGCTACCCGGTACCCGGAGGCAGTAGCTCTGTCCTCAACTAAGGCAGATAAGGTGGCGGATGCACTGGTGACCATCTTTTCACGGGTAGGATTTCCCAGGGAGATGCTTACCGATCGAGGGACCCAATTTA
This sequence comes from Oophaga sylvatica, assembly GCA_033576555.1. Classification (NCBI taxonomy): domain Eukaryota; kingdom Metazoa; phylum Chordata; class Amphibia; order Anura; family Dendrobatidae; genus Oophaga; species Oophaga sylvatica. The sequence continues at coordinate 10,437 of JARQOD010005491.1, forward strand.
TGTCTCGCCTAATGAAGGCTCTCTGCAGCAAAATGCAGGTGACGCGTATGGTATCGAGTGCGTATCACCCACAGACCAATGGTTTGTGTGAACGCTTTAACGGTACCCTCAAACAGATGCTCCGCATGCTGGTTGAGACCCAGGGACGCGATTGGGAGCGGTACCTCCCACACCTGCTGTTTGCCTACAGAGAAGTCCCGCAGGCCTCGACGGGGTTCTCCCCCTTTGAGCTCCTGTATGGCAGAGTCCGGGGACCCCTTGGGTTGATAAGAGAATCCTGGGAAGATGAGCCAAACCCCACAGAAGTGTCCATCGTGGATTATATCATGCGCTTCCGCGACAAGATGCAGACCTTGATGCAGTTGGTGCATGACAACATGACGCAGGCTCAGGCTGACCAGAAGCACTGGTACGACCAGAACGCCCGGGAGCGGACCTACCAGGTGGGTCAAAAGGTGTGGGTGCTGGTCCCCGTACCAAAGGATAAGCTTCAGGCAGCCTGGGAAGGCCCGTACGTCGTGCACCAACGGCTCAACCCAGTCACCTACGTGGTCACGCTTGACCACACTCGGGGTAGGCGCAAGGCCTTTCACGTCAACATGATGAAGGCCCATCACGAACGTGAAGCCTGCATCCTACCGGTCTGCAACCTGCCCGAGGACGGGGAGGAGGATCCCCTCCTGGACATGCTGGCCCAAGCCAAGGCCAATGGGTCCATTGAGGACATGGAGGTAAATGCCTCGCTAACCGCCTCCCAGCGGTTGCAGTTGCTGACCACTCTGGAACCCTTCCGGGCCGAGTTCACTAACCGACCCGGAAGGACCAAGTTGGCAGTCCACGAGGTGGACACCGGGAATCACGCCCCGTTACGGCGGACACCTTATCGGATCTCTGAGGAAGTGCAGCAGATTATGCGCCAGGAGATCCAGGAGATGTTGCAGCTGGGGGTGATCCGGCCGTCCAAAAGCGCGTGGGCCTCACCTGTAGTTCTCGTGCCAAAAAAGGATCGGACCACCCGGTTCTGCGTGGACTACAGGGGGCTCAACACCATCACTACCTCTGATGCGCACCCAATGCCACGCATCGAGGATCTGCTGGAGCGGTTGGCGAATGCCAAGTACATATCCATCATGGATTTAAGCCGGGGATACTGGCAGATTCCCCTGAGCCCTGAGGCGCAGGAGAAATCCGCCTTTATCACCCCTTTTGGACTGTACGAGTCCACGGTCATGCCTTTCGGCATGAAGAATGCCCCTGCCACTTTTCAGCGGATGGTCAACCACCTGCTTCAGGGACTGGAGGAGTACGCTGTGGCGTACCTGGACGACATTGCCGTCTTCAGTTCCACCTGGGAGGAACACCTTCAGCATCTCCAGGAGGTGCTCAAGCGTATTCACCAGGCAGGTCTGACCATCAAGCCGGGAAAATGCCAGATGGGCATGAGGGAGGTCCACTACCTGGGGCACCGGGTAGGCGGGGGTTCCATGAGTCCAGAGCCGAGAAAGTGGACGCGATCGTGTCCTGGCCCACCCCCAGGACCAAAAAGCAGGTGAAGTCCTTCCTGGGCACTGCAGGGTACTATAGGCGTTTCGTACCGAACTATAGCGCCATTGCAAAACCCTTGACGGACCTCACCAAGGGCGGTCTACCCCAAACAGTAAGCTGGACAGATGGCTGTGAGGCGGCATTCTGAGCTTTGAAAACAGCCCTGTGCAGCTCTCCAGTGTTGAAAGCCGTCGACAGCAGTCGGCCATTCCTGGTACAGACTGACGCCAGCGAATTTGGCCTCGGTGCTGTACTCAGCCAGGTTGATTCGGGGAACCAGGAGCACCCCGTGTTGTACCTGAGCCGGAAACTTCTGCCGAGGGAAGTGGCATACTCCACCATCGAGAAGGAGTGCCTGGCCATGGTCTGGGCACTGCAACGTTTGCAGCCCTACCTGTACGGGCGCACCTTCAAGGTGGTCACCGACCACAACCCTCTGAGCTGGCTGCACACAGTGTCCGGAACCAATGGTAGGTTGCTACGCTGGAGCCTTGCCCTACAGCAGTATGATTTTGCCGTGCAACACAAGAAAGGCAGCGATCATGGGAATGCTGATGGGTTGTCACGACGTGGCGAACCCGCTGAGGTGCGCATGGCGGATTACCGAGAGGTCATGCCTCCATAGCGCCCTCTAAGGGGGGGAGGTGTGATGACATCTACTACATTTAGCAGCCTGTGTATAGCTGCGCTTCCTTTCCCCCTCCCATTGAGGCTCAGTGTAATCTGAAGCTACCAGTGCTGGAGTTTTCCCGCCTCACCATAGGGGGTCTCCATTGTCTTCACATGTGCTGTCCCTCCATGGCAGCCATTATGAGGATTCATTCTTTTGGCTTATAACACGGTGGGAAGTTGCGTCAGAAACACGAAAGTCACTGTTTTGAACCATGCGCCGACAGGCATCGTTCCCGTGGTACTGGTGAACCCGTAACTCCAACAGAACCCGAGAAATGGAATTCTCGGATGCCCCACGAACTATTTCACCCAAGTTTGGGCTCATTTGAACTGTCATTTTAAAGTAAGATCATTGATAGGTCTGCCGTTATTCTGCTAGGTTCACAGGACGAGGGATGGACCTTATGATATTTCAGAGCTCAAACCATACCTTTCAGCCTGGGAGGTGGCCAGAAAAACCATCCCCTTTTGTGAGGTCAGCAGCCCACAGGTATAAGTCTTGTGGTGAGCCCCCCTGAGTTATTCCAAGCTGTGGTGACCTGACTAAGAGATCTGCAAATGAACTATGACGTGTGGCTCCTCCCCCCCAGCCAGCCTTGCCTGTACCTATGTAACTATCATGTAAGTCTTTCACTTTTCATCCCGTTTATTTTGTAATTGCCTTGTACATAACGATATTGTCTCAGCTTGTTACCTTTCTTTTAAACTATAAGTACTGCCTGTATTTTATGGAATAAACCTATAAATTTATTAGTTTGTTTCTCCTGCTCTATAAACGAATTTGCACGTGCCTGAAGTACTATGCTACTGTTTTGGGGTTGCTACGGACCCTCTTGATAAATTGTTCCTAAAGTAAACCGTAGCTGGTGGCAGCTTAAAGGAAGGGGTGTAAAGTGTTGACCTATGGGGTGGCGGTGGCAGTGACGGAGGGGTTTTATAAGTGTATTGCCTGGCTGCGGCCCGGAGTAATTATAATTCCCTCACTGCAGCGTGCCCAATAGCCAGCACACATCCAAGTGACCCGTCTGGCGACTAATTATCCTGGTGCAGTTCTCTGACTGACCTGAGGGTAAGGGGGGCGCCAGAGAGCTGCAAGTTCCAAAGGGGAAGTGGGATAATTATAAATCCATGCAGTTTACTGGGTCGGACGGCAGCAGCCGTCGTGTGTGTGCGCGTTTTCGTCACATTTGCGGCACGGAGGGATCACAAGCCGTGATACCCCGGGCTACCGTGTGGCGGACCATGTGCACGTTTCATCACAAGGGCAAGGGGGCGCCAGAGAGCTGCAAGTTCCTAAGTGGAAGTGGGATAATTATAAATCCCTGCAGATTATTCCTGACACATTGGGTCGGACGGCAGCAGCCGTCGTGTGTGTGCCGCGTTTTCGTCACATTTGTGGCAACGGAGGGATTACAAGCCGTGATACCCCGGGCTACCGTGTTGCGGTCCGTGTGCCGTTCATCACAACTTCCCTAAAGCTGAAGTACTTTGATCAGACAATGAAAGAATGTCTCATCAATAGATGAAAAGGACGATGGCACAATCTGCAACTATTGGACTTCAGAGAGACACATTTGTGAATTTCTCAACACCACCTATGTGTGCAACTAGCCCTTAAAAAGTGGCCATGTCCTCAGCAAGATCAAGTTCTCCACAGGTGCCTTCATCTTCTTTACGGATTTATCCATGTAGCCGTTGTACTTGCCCAAATGTTGTATTTTCTGCTCCATCAGGCACTATCATGTGAATTAGCTTACATAACGGGAGATATTGGTGTGAGAAATGCCCCAATTTTGGAGATGGAATGGCCAGCTGAAGGGGTTGGAGGAGGCTGGATTTTTTAACACCATGTGTACATGTCCTGAAGACTAACATACATGTTGTTAAATTACCGTTAGGCGGCCTGAAGGAATATTACATCAACGGGAGATATTGGTGTGAGAAATGCCCCAATTTTGGAGATGGAATAGCCAGCTGAAGGAGTTGGAGGAGGCTGGATTTTTTAACACCATGTGTGCATGTCTTGAAGACTAACATACATGTTGTTAAATTACCGTTAGGCGGCCTGATGGTTCAGAATATTACATAACGGGAGATATTGGTGTGAGAAATGCCCCAATTTTGGTTTTGGAGATGGAATGGTCAGCTGAAGGGGTTGGAGGAGGCTTGATTTTTTAACACCATGTGTGCATGTCCTGAAGACTAACATACATGTTGTTAAATTACCGTTAGGCGGCCTGATGGTTCAGAATATTACATAACGGGAGATATTGGTGTGAGAAATGCCCCAATTTTGGAGATGGAATGGCCTGCTGAAGAGGTTGGAGGAGGCTGGATATTTTAACACCATGTGTGCATGTCCTGAAGACTAACATACATGTTGTTAAATTACCGTTAGGCGGCTTGATGGTTCAGAATATTACATAACGGGAGATATTGGTGTGAGAAATGCCCCAATTTTGGTTTTGGAGATGGAATGGTCAGCTGAAGGGGTTGGAGGAGGCTTGATTTTTTAACACCATGTGTGCATGTCCTGAAGACTAACATACATGTTGTTAAATTACCGTTAGGCGGCCTGATGGTTCAGAATATTACATAATGGGAGATATTGGTGTGAGAAATGCCCAATTTTGGAGATGGAATGGCCTGCTGAAGAGGTTGGAGGAGGCTGGATATTTTAACACCATGTGTGCATGTCCTGAAGACTAACATACATGTTGTTAAATTACCGTTAGGCGGCCTTGATGGTTCAGAATATTACATAACGGGAGATATTGGTGTGAGAAATGTCTCAATTTTGGAGATGGAATGGCCTGCTGAAGAGGTTGGAGGAGGCTGGATATTTTAACACCATGTGTGCATGTCCTGAAGACTAACATACATGTTGTTAAATTACCGTTAGGCGGCCTGATGGTTCAGAATATTACATAACGGGAGATATTGGTGTGAGAAATGCCCCAATTTTGGAGATGGAATGGCCAGCTGAAGGGGTTGGAGGAGGCTGGATATTTTAACACCATGTGTGCATGTCCTGAAGACTAACAAACATGTTGTTAAATTACCGTTAGGCGGCCTGATGGTTCAGAATATTACATAACGGGAGATATTGGTGTGAGAAATGCCCCAATTTTGGAGATGGAATGGCCAGCTGAAGGGGTTGGAGGAGGCTGGATTTTTTAACACCATGTGTGCATGTCCTGAAGACTAACATACATGTTGTTAACCCCTTCCCGACCCACCCATGACGCCTACGTTGGCGTCATGAAAACCAGTGCCAGTCCCGACCCATGACGCCAACGTAGGCGTCATGCTATAAATCATATAGGTCACCTGACCCGCAGGCACAGGACCCTTAGTGCATCACCACAGGGGGGTTGGCTTAACCCCCCCGTGGCGACGATCACTCTGATTGGCTGTTAAAAGTGAAACAGCCAATCAGAGCGATTTGTAATATTTCACCAATGAAATTGGTGAAATATTACAATCCAGCCATGGCCGATGCTGCAATAGCATCTGCCATGGCTGGAGACCGCGATCTGACCCCCCCCACATCGAGTCACCGCAGCGATCGGCCGCCGCCACCGAAAGATGGCAGCGATCGGTCACCGCCGTCACTATCTGCTCCCCTGCTCCTGGGATCCGCTGCCCCCACCTTCCGATCCCCCTCACCTTCCGACCCCCCCTACTCACCTCTCCCGGTCCACCGATGTCCCTGGATCCGTCCCGGCGGCTACCCGGGATTCTTCATGGGCGCCGCCATCTTGGAAAATGGCGTGCGCATGCGCAGTGTGCCCTCCGGCCAGCGCATGCGCATGCACCCTCCAGTGTCCAAAAATTTATTTTGATCACTGTGATAAACTGTCACAGTGATCAAAATAAAAAAAAAGTAAATGAACCCACCTGACATAGGTAGGGACAAATTATAAAATAAAGATTTTTTTTTTCCTATTAGGCCCTGTGCACACGATGTGGATTTTGCTGCTGATCGCAGGGATATGCTGCTGATTCGCAGCGGATTTTGCTGCTGACGCAGCTGATTTTGCTGCGGCTCGCAGCGGATTTTGCTGGGGATCCGCAGCGATTTTGCTGCGGATTCGCACGGATTTTGCTGCTGATCCGCAGCGGATTTTGCTGCTGATCCGCAGCTGATTTTGCTGCAGACTCGCAGCGGATTTTGCTGGGGATCCGCAGCGGATTTTGCTGCGGATCCGCAACGGATTTTGCTGCTGATCCGCAGCGGATTTTGCTGCTGATCCGCTGCGGAGATTTTGCTGCTGATCCGCAGCGGATTTGGCGCTGCGGATCCACAGCAGATCCAGAAACCATGCACAGTACATTGCAAATAAATGGTTAAAAAAAAACGCTGTGCACATGCGGATTTGCTGCGGTTTTAAATCCGCAGCATGTCAATTCTTTGTGCGATTCCGCAGCGGTTTTACACCTATTCCATTATAGGTGTAAAACCGCAGGGAAATACCGCAGCAAATCCGCGCTAAATTCGCAGGCAAAACGCAGGTCATTTTACCTGCGGATTTATGAAAAATCCGCAATTGAATCCACGTGTGCACGGGGCCTCGGTTAGGGTTAGGCTGGGTTCATATTAAATTATGGCAGTCTGTTAGATGGACTGCGTTTCACTGTGGTATAATGCGGTGTAACGCAGTCCGTTAACGCTGCCATGCACCCCATTTGTGTGCGCATCGCAACGCATGCTTAAAGCGGCATGCGTTCGCGACTTGCCGTCATTCAGTGACGGAGCCTCAGACACGGGCTGCAGCGTCTGGGCTCCGTCACCGCTAGCACAGATGAATCATCTGCTGATTCATCTGAGCTAGCGGGTATAGCATAACGCGATCGCGTTATGCTATACCGTTACCAGCTGGTCAACGCTACGTGTTGAACGGGCTGGTAAAACGCAATATGAACCCAACCTTAGTGTTAGAACTAGGGTTAGGGTTAGCATTAGGGTTAGAATTAGGGTTAGGGTTAGAATTTGGGTTAGGGTTGGAAATTGGGTTAGGGTTGGAATTTGGGTTAGGGTTGGAATTTGAATTAGGGTTGGAATTTGGGTTAGGGTTGGAATTAGGGTTAGGTTTGTGGTTAGGGTGAGAGTTAGGATAAGTGTTAGGGGTGTTTTGGGGTTAGGGTTGGGATTAGGGTTAGGCTTGTGGTTAGGTTTATGGTTAGAGTTGGGATTAGGGTTAGGGTTTGTATTAGGGTTAGGGGTTGTAGGGGTTAGGGTTGGGGTTAGGGGTGTGTGGGGTTGGGTTAGGGTTAGAATTGAGGGGTTTCCACTATTTAGGCACATCAAGGGGTCTCCATACGCGACATGGCGCCACCATTGATTCCTGCAAATTTTGCGTTCAAAAAGTCAAACAGTGCTCCCTTTATTCCAAGCCCCGACGTATGCCCAAACAGTGTTTTACCCCCACATATGGGGTATCAGTGTACTCGGGAAAAATTGCACAACAACTTTGGGGGTCTAATTTCTCCTGTTAACATTGGGAAAAAAAATTGGGGACTTAAAAAATTATTTTTGTGGAAAAAAAATGATTTTATATTTTTCCGGCTCTGCGTCATAAACTTCTGTGAAGGACTTGGAGATTCAAAGTGCTTACCACACATCTAGAGGAGTTCCTTGGGGATCTAGTTTCCAAAATGGGGTCACTTGTGGGGAGTTTCTACTGTTTAGGCACATCAGGGGCTCTGCAAACGTAACATGATGCCTGCAGACCATTCCATCAAGTGGGCATTTCAAAACGTCACTACTTCCCATCCGAGCCCCGACGTGTGCCCATACAGTAGTTTTCTCCCACATATGGGATATCAGCATACTCAGGACAAATTGGACAACTTTTGGGATCTAATTTCTCATTTTACCCTTGGGAAAATAAAAAAATTGGAGACTAAAAGATCCTGATTGTGGAAAAAATATGATTTTTTTATTTTCATGCCCGGGCGTTAAAAAACTTCTGTGTAGCCCTTGGGGATTCAAAGTGCTCACCACACATCTAGATAAGTTTTCTGCGGGGTCTAGTTTCCAAAATGGGGTCACTTGTGGGGAGTTTCTACTGTTTAGGCACATCAGGGGCTCTGCAAATGTAACATGATGCCCACAGACCATTCCATCAAAGTTGGCATTTCAAAACTTCCCTTCCGAGCCCCAACGTGTGCCCGAACAGTGGTTCTCCCCCACATATGGGGTACCAGTGTACTCAGGACAAACTGTACAACAACTTTTGTGGTCCAATTTCTTCTGTTACCCTTGTGAAAAAAAAAATTTTGGGTTAAAAAAATCAGTTTTTGAGGAAAAAAAATGAATTTTTATTTTAACGGCTCTGCATTATAAACTTCTGTGAAGCACGTGGGTGTTCAAGGTGCTCAACACACATCTGGATAAGTTCCTTTGGGGGTCTAGTTTCCAAAATGGGGTCACTTGTGGGGGGTTTCTACTGTTTAGGCACATCAGGGGCTCTGCAAACGTAACAAGATGCCCGCAGACCATTCCATCAAAGCGTCACTACATCCCTTCCGAGCCCTGACGTGTACCCAAACAGTGGTTCCCCCCCACATATGGGGTACTATCGTACTCAGGACAAACTGGACAACAACTTTTGGGGTCCAATTTCTCCTGTAACCATTGTGAAAATAAAAAATAGTGGGCTAAAAAATCATTTTTTGAGAAAAAAAAATGATTTTTTATTTTCACTGCTCTGCGTTATAAACTTCTGTGAAGCACCTGGGGGTTCAAAGTGCTCACTATGCATCTACATAAGTTCCTTAGGGGGTCTAGTTTCCAAAATGGGGTCACTTGTGGGGGAGCTCCAATGTTTAGGCACACAGGGACTCTCCAAATGCGACATAGCAACCGCTAAATATTCCAGCATATTTTCCATTCAAAAAGTCAAATGGCGTTCCTTCCCTTCTGAGCCCTGCCGTGCGCCCAAACAGTGGTTTATAACCACATATGAGGTATCTGTGTACTCAGGAGAAATTGGCCAACAAATTTTAGGATCTAATTTATACTGTTGCCTATGTGAAAATGAAAAAACTGAGGCTAAAAGAAAATTTTTGTGAAAAAAAAGTACTTTGTTTTTTTACGGATCAATTTGTGAAGCACCTGGGGGTTCAAAGTGCGCACTGTGCAACTAGATAAGTTCCTTAGGGGGTCTAGTTTCCAAAATGGGGTCACTTGTGGGGGAGCTCCAATGTTTAGGCACACAGGGACTCTCCAAATGCGACATGGCAACCGCTAAATATTCCAGCATATTTTCCATTCAAAAAGTCAAATGGCGCTCCTTCCCTTCTGAGCCCTGCCGTGTGCCCAAACAGTGGTTTATGACCACATATGAGGTATCTCTGTACTCAGGAGAAATTGCCCAACAAATTTTAGGATCCAATTTATACTGTTGCCCATGTGAAAATGAAAAAAACTGAGGCTAAAAGAAAATTTTTGTGAAAAAAAGTACTTTCTTTTTTTTACGGATCAATTTGTGAAGCACCTGGGGGTTCAAAGTGCTCACTATGCATCTACATAAGTTCCTTAGGGGGTCTAGTTTCCAAAATGGGGTCACTTGTGGGGGAGCTCCAATGTTTAGGCACACAGGAACTCTCCAAATGCGACATGGCAACCGCTAAATATTCCAGCATATTTTCCATTCAAAAAGTCAAATGGCGCTCCTTCCCTTCTGAGCCCTGCCGTGCGCCAAAACAGTGGTTTATGACCACATATGAGGTATCTCTGTACTCAGGAGAAATTGCACAACAAATTTTAGGATCCAGTTTATACTATTGCCAATGTGAAAATGAAAAAACTGAGGCTAAAAGAAAATTTTTGTGAAAAAAAAGTGCTTTCTTTTTTTTACGGATCAATTTGTGAAGCACCTGGGGGTTCAAAGTGCTCACTATGCATCTAGATAAGTTCCTTAGGGGGTCTAGTTTCCAAAATGGGGTCACTTGTGGAGGAGCTCCAATTTTTAGGTACACAGGGACTCTCCAAATGCGACATGGCAACCGCTAAATATTCCAGCATATTTTCCATCCATTTTATCCTGTTGCCCATGTAAAAATGAAATAATTGATGCTAAAAGAAAATTTTTGTTGGAAAAATTAAAATGTCCATTTTTTCTTTCCACGTTGCTTTAGTTCCTGTGAAGCACCTGAAGGGTTAATAATCTTCTTGAATGTAGTTTTGAGTAGCTTGAGGGGTTACGCTTTTATAATGTCACTTTTGGGTATTTTCTGCCATATAGACCCCTCAAAGTGACTTCAAATGTGAGGTGGTCCCTAAAAAAAATGGTTTTGTAAATTTTGCTGTAAAAATGAGAAATAGCTGGTCAACTTTTAACCCTTATAACTTCCTAACAAAAAAAAACTGTTGTTCCCAAAATTGTGCTGATGTAAAGTAGACATGTGGGAAATGTTATTTATTAACTATTTTGTGTCACATAACTCTCTGGTTTAACAGAATAAAAATAAAAAATTTGAAAATTACAAAATTTTAGCCAAATTTCCATTTTTTTCACAAATAAACGCAAAAATTATCAACCTAAATTTACCACTAACATGAAGCCCAATATGTCACGAAAAAACAATCTCAGAATCGCTAGGATCCGTTGAAGCGTTCCTGAGTTATTACCTCATAAACGGACACTGGTCAGAATTGCAAAAAATGGCAAGGTCTTTAAGGTCAAAATAGGCTGGGTCATGAAGGGGTTAAATTATCGTTAGGCGGCCTGATAGTTCAGAATATTACATAACGGGAGATATTGGTGTGAGAAATGCACCAATTTTGGAGATGGAATGGTCAGCTGAAGGGGTTGGAGAAGGCTGGATTTTTTAACACCATGTGTGCATGTCCTGAAGACTAACATACATGTTGTTAAATTACCGTTAGGCGGCCTGATGGTTCAGAATATTACATAACGGGAGATAATGGTGTGAGAAATGCACCAATTTTGGAGATGGAATGGCCAGCTGAAAGGGTTGGAGGAGGCTGGATTTTTTAACACCATGTGTGCATGTCCTGAAGACTAACATACATGTTGTTAAATTACCGTTAGGCGGCCTGATGGTTCAGAATATTACATAACGGGAGATAATGGTGTGAGAAATGCCCCAATTTTGGAGATGGAATGGCCAGCTGAAAGGGTTGGAGGAGGCTGGATTTTTTAACACCATGTGTGCATGTCCTGAAGACTAACATACATGTTGTTAAATTACCGTTAGGCGGCCTGATGGTTCAGAATATTACATAACGGGAGATACTGGTGTGAGAAATGCCCCAATTTTGGAGATGGAATGGCCAGCTGAAGGCGATGGAGGAGGCTGGATTTTTTAACACCATGAGTGCATGTCCTGAAGACTAACATACATGTTGTTAACCCCTATCTGACATCGGACTACTATCCCATCCATGAAACCCGTGATAGTCTGACCATGGACGGGATAGTACGTCATAGCGATCAGCTGCGCTCCTGGGGGGAGCGCAGCTAATCGCCGCCGGGTGTCAGCTGATTATCACAGCTGACACCCGGGACTGTGTGCCAGGAGCGGTCACGGACCGCTCCCGGCACATTAACCCCTGGCACACCGCGATCAAACATGATCGCGGTGTACCGGGGGCACAGGGGAGCATCGCGCAGGGAGGGGGCTCCCTGCGAGCTCCCCTGAAAACCTCAGAACAGCGCGATGTGATCGCGCTGTTCTGAGGGCTTTCTCCCTCCCAGGACCCGGATCCAAGATGGCCGCCGGGTCCTGCAGGGAGGCGGCTTCCTCAGTGCCTGCTGAGAGCAGGCACTGAGAAGCCTGCAGCTCTGCCTGTGAGATCGCTGGTTTCACAGAGTGCTGTGCACACTGTGAGACCAGCGATCTGACATTTTACAGTGATGTCCCACACTGGGACAATGTAAAAAAGTAAAAAAAATAAAAATAAACATGTGTAAAAAAAAATTCCAAAATAAATAATAAAAAAAAAAAATATTCCCCAATAAATTCATTTCTTCCTGTAAATAAAAAAAATAAAACAATAAAAGTACAGATATTTGGTATCACCGCGTCCGTAACGACCCCCCCTATAAAACTGTCCCACTAGTTAACCCCTTTTGTGAACCCCTTAAAAAAAAAAAAAAAAAACAAAGCAAAAAAATCAGTGCTTTATCATCATATCGCTGAACAAAAAGTGGAATAACACGCGATCAAAAAGACCGATATAAATAAACATGGTACTGCTGAAAACGTCATCTTGTCCCGCAAAAAACGAGCCACCATACAGCATAATCAGCAAAAAAATAAAAAAGTTATAGCTCGCAGAATAAAGCGATGCAAAAATAATAATTTTTTATATAAAATTGTTTTTATTCTATAAAAGCGCCAAAACATAAAAAAATGATATAAATGAGGTATTGCCGTAATCGTACTGACCCGAAGAATAAAACTGCTTTATCAATTTTACCACACGCAGAACGGTATAAACGCCTCCCCAAAAGAAATTCATGAATTCTGATTTTTGTTCATTCTAACCTCCCAAAAATCGAAATAAAAAGCGATCAAAAATTTTACGTTCTCAAAAATGGTACCAATAAAAACATCAACTTGTACCGCAAAAAATAAGACCTCACATGACTCTGTGGGCCAAAATATGCAAAAATTATAGCTCTCAAAATGTGGCGATGCAAAAAACTATTTTTTGCAATAAAAAGCGTCTTTTAGCGTGACAGCTGCCAATCATAAAAACCCGCTATAAATAGTAAATCAAACCCCCCTTTATCACCCCCTTAGTTAGGGACAAATAATAAAATTAAAAAAATGTATTTATTTCCATTTTCCCATTAGGGTTATGGTTAAGGTTAGGGTTGCGGCTAAAGTTAGGGTTAGGGTTGGCGCTAAAGTTAGTATTAGGGTTATGGTTGGGATTAGGGATAGGGGTGTGTTGGGGTTAGGGTTGGAGTTAGAATTGGGGGGTTTCTGCTGTTTAGGCACATCAGGGGCTCTCCAAATGTGACATGGCGTCTGATCTCAATTCCAGCCAATTCTACGTTGAAAAAGTCAAACGGTGCTCCTTCCCTTCTGAGCTCTGCCATGCGCCCAAACAGTAGTTTACTCCCACATGGGGTATCAGCGTACTCTGGACCCCAAGAGTTATTGTTCAATTTGTCCTATTTCTTCTGTTACCCTTGGGAAAATAAAAAACTGGGGGCAAAAATATCATTTTTTTAAAAAAAAAATGATTTTTTTTGTTTTTACGGCTGTACGTTATAAACTTCTGTGAAGCACTTGGGGCTTCATAGCGCTCACCACACATCTAGATAAGTTCCTTGTGGGGTCTATTTTCCAAAATGGGGTCACTTGTGGGGGTTTTCCACTGTTTAAGCGCATCAGGGGCTCTCCAAATGCGACATGACGCCCCCAGACCATTCCATCAAAGTCTACAATCCAAAACGTCACTACTTCCCTTCCGAGCCCCAACGTGTACCCATACAGTAGTTTTCTCCCACATATTGGGTATCCGCGTACTCAGGACAAATTGGACAACAACTTTTGGGGTCCAATTTCTCCTGTTACCCTTGTGAAAATAAATATTGGGGACGAAAAAATCATTTTTGTAAAAAAAAAAAAAAATAAATTTATTTTACGGCTGTACGTTATAAACTTCTGTGAAGCACTTGGGGGTTCAAAGTGCTCACCACACATCTAGATAAGTTCCTTGAGGGGTCTAGTTTCCAAAATGGTGTCATTTGTCGGGGGTTTCCACTGTTTAGGCAGATCAGGAGCTCTCCAAACACGACATGGCATCCAGCCAATTCTGCGTTGAAAAAGTCAAACGGCGCTCCTTCCCTTCCAAACTCTGCCATGCACCCAAACAGTGGTTTACCCCAACATATGGGGAATCAGCGTACTCAGGACAAATTGCACAATAACTTTTGGAGTCTTGTTACCCTTGGGAAAATAAAAATTGGGGTGAAAAGATCATTTTTGTGGAAAAAATATGATTTTTTAATTTTACGGCTCTACGTTATAAACTTGTGTGAAGCACTTGGGGGTTCAAACTGCTCACCAAAGATCTATATAAGTTCCTTAGGGGGTCTAGTTTCCCAAATGGGGTCACTTGTGGGGGGTTTCCACTGTTTAGGCACATCAGGGGCTCTCCAAATGCAACATGGCGTCCAATCTCAATTCCAGCCAATTTTGGTTGGAAAAAGTCAAATTGTGCTCCTTCCATTCCGAGCTCTGCCGTGCGCCCAAACAGTGGTTCCCCCCCACATATCGGGTATCAGTGTACTCAGGACAAATTGGACAACAACTTTTGTGGTCCAATTTCTCCTGTTACCCTTGGGAAAATAAAAAATTAGTGACTTAAAATAATTTTTGTGGGAAAAAAATAGGATTTTTTATTTTCATGCCCGGGCATTATAAACTTGTGTGAAGCACTTGGGGGTTAAAGTGCTCACCAAAGCTCTAGATAAGTTCCTTAGGGGGTCTAGTTTCCAAAATGTGGTCATTTGTGGGGGGTTTCTATTGCTTAGGATCATCTGGGGCACTGCAAACGGAACATGACCCCATCAACGTCTGCATTCCAAAACGTTACTACTTCCTTTCCAAGCCCTGCCGTGCGCCCAAACAGTTCCCCCCCACATATTGGGTATCAGCGTACTCAGGACAAATTGGACAACAACTTTTGGGGTCCAATTTCCTTGGGAAAAATCAAAAATTTGGGACTAAAAAATCATTTTTGTGGAAAATTGTTTCTTTTTTTTTTTCACACCCAGACATTATAAACTTTTGTGAAACACTTGGGGGTTCAAAGTGCTTACAACAGATCTAGATAAGTTCCTTAGGGGGTCTAGTTTCCAAAATGGTGTCACTTGTGGGGGTTTCCACTGTTTAGGCGCATCAGGGGCTCTCCAAAGCGACATGGCATCCAATCTCAATTCCAGCCAATTTTAGTTTGAAAAAGTCAAACAGCGCTCCTTCCCTTATGAGCTTTGCTGTGCGCACTGACAGTGGTTTTCCCCCACATATGGGGTATTGGCGTACTCAGGAGAAATTGCACAACAACTTTATCTGTCCATTTTCTCCTTTTAACCCTTGTGAAAATAAAAAAAAGTTTGTAAAAGATCATTTTTGTGACTAAAAAGTTAAATATTCATTTTTTCCTTCCACGTTGCTTCAGCTCCTGTGAAGCACCTGAAGGGTTAATAAACTTATTGAATGTGGTTTTAAGTACCTTGAGGGGTGCAGTTTTTAGAATGGTGTCACTTTTAGGTATTTTCTGCCATATAGACCCCTCAAAGTGACTTCAAATGTGAGGTGGTCCCTAAAAAATGGCTTTTGTTAATTTTGTTGTTAAAATGAGAAATCACTGGTCAACTTTTAACCCTTATAATTTCCTAACAAAAAAAAATTTTGCTTCCAAAATTGTGCTGATGTAAAGTAGACATGTGAGAAATGTTATTTATTAACTATTTTGTGTGACATATTTTTCTGTTTTAAGGGAATAAAAATTCAAAGTTTGAAAATTGCAAAATTTTCAAAATTTTTGCCATATTTGCGTTTTTTTTAAAAAATAAACGCAAGTTATATTCAAATAAATTTTACCTCTAACGTGAAGTACAATATGTCACGAGAAAACAATCTCAGAATCGCGAAGATCTGTTGAAGCGTTCCAGAGTTATAACCTCATAAATTGACAGTGGTCAGAATTGTAAAAATTGGCCCGATCATTAACTTGCAAACCACCCTTGGGGTGAAGGGGTTAAAGAATGGTCTTTTCTTCAGCAAGATCAAGTTTCTTAAAGATGAATTTAACTTAAAGCTGGAGTACCGTGATGATACAATGGAAACATACAGTACAGATCAAAAGTTTGGACACACCTTTCATTCAAAGATTTTTCTGTATTTTCATGGCTATGAAAATTGTAGAATCACACTGAAGGCATCAAAACTATGATTTATCACATGTGGAATTATACATTACAGTTTACAAAAAAGCGTGAAACAACTGAAAATATGTCTTATATTCTAGGTTCTTCAAAGTAGCCACCTTTTGCTTTGATTACTGCTTTGTACGCAGAAAAGGTGAACGGATGATCTACATGCCTGGTTCCCACATGAAACATGGAGGAGGTGGTGTGATGGTGTGGGGGTGCTTTGATGGTGACACTGTTGGGGATTTATTCAAAATTGAAGGCATAGTGAACCAGAATGGCTACTACAGCATCTTGCAGCAGCATGCTATTCCATCCGGTTTGCGTTTAGTTGGACCATCATTTATTTTTCAACAGGACAATGACCCCAAACACACCTCCAGGCTGTGTAAGGGCTATTTGACCAAGAAGGAGAATGTTGGGGTGCTACGCCAGATGACCTGGCCTCCACAGTCACCAGACCTGAACCCAATCGAGATGGTTTGGGGTGAGCTGGACCGCTCACCGCTTCAATTTTGAATAAATTCCCAACAGTGTCACCAGCAAAGCACCCCCACACCATCACACCACCTCCTCCATGCTTCATGGTGGGAACCAGGCATGTAGAGTCCAGCCGTTCACCTTTTCTGTGTGCAAAGCAGTAATCAAAGCAAAAGGTGGCTATTTTGAAGAACCTAGAATATAAGACATATTTTCAGTTGTTTCACACTTTTTTGTAAAGTGTAATGTGTAATTCCACATGTGTTAATTCATAGTTTTGATGCCTTCAGTGTAATTCTACAATTTTCATAGTCATGAAAATACAGAAAAATCTTTGAATGAGAAGGTGTGTCCAAACTTTTGGTCTGTACTGTATATCATCAATGGATAAAAATGACAACAGCATAATCTGCATCTAATGACCTTTGTAGAAACGCACATTGGAATTTCTCAACAACACCTATCTTCAAAACTGTTAAAATTGGTCATCCCCTCAGCAAGAGCAATTTCTCCAGAAGTGCCTTCATATTATTTTTTGTTTTATCCATGTAGCTATTATACCTACCGAAACGTTGGATTTTTCCATCATACATGACTGCACCACGAGAGACGGGATCCGCCCTTCAAGGACAGGAAACCTTCAAGATAAAAGGGGCGGCTCCTCTCTCCGCATCAGTTGGTTTCTTGTCCTTGATGGGGCACCCTCAAGATGGAAGACTCTCGTGATGGATGAAGAGGATGCCCGGGCCTGGGATGGATGAATACTGGCAGGCATGGGTCTTCTACATCCGTCGCCAGGTGTCGGTAGTCGCCTCGGGGTCATGTATTCCATGCCCCCCCTGAGCGAGGCATGGCCACAACCCGTGAGGCAGATGCCCGGGTAAAAGATAGAGCCTCGGAGGTCTGCATTGAAGCTACCTCCCTGATGCTAGGAATAACCCCACACATTACTCCTCGGAGGTCACAATATTGGTGCCCTCCCTGTTGAGAAACAGTGGCCATGCAGCCCGTGAGACACATCGGTGTCCGGGCAAATAAAGACTCCTCGGGGGCTATGTGGTGAGTACCCCCCTGTTGAGAGCAGAAACGCAGGCACCGTGGAGGGTCATCTGCCATTGTAGGCTGAAGGAGCCTGCAAACGCTGTGCTTGTTAGAGTACCTGAGGGGGGACCGACCGGGAACCCCGGTCCAGTAGAGGATCTAAACAGTGGTGGTAGCGGCATGACTGTTCCTCCAGACTGGAGGCAAGGCAGGGTGACCAGGTGTCATGGCGCTGGAACGCCGGCACAGTGCGGGCACTGGGCGCGTGTACCGGAAGTGACGTGCACACCGGGACCGCGCGCACCAGAAGTGAAACAGGCCGCTGGGCGCGCATCAGGAGTGAGAGGGTTCGCGTGCATTAGAAGGGTGCGCGCACATCAAAGAGCGCGCGCACATCAGAAGAGCGTGCAGGAAAGCCGGCACAGCGGCCAAGCTTCGGGTAAGCACCGGAAGTGAGGGTCTCGGTATTCAGAGCAGTGCGCTCACCCAGCTGACGGGGGAAAAATGGGAGCGCACAGCAGGACGCGCAGTACGCTTGCAAAGCACATAGAGTAAGAAACACACCTGAGGTAACAGGTGTATGTGTAGAGCCCAGCTGCGCTTGGAATCTCATTTCCCAGAGGGATGCACCAAAGGTAATGACCACTAGAGGACCCAATATGCATACACACAGCTTCACCAATCCCTAGAGCCACCAGAGGGAGCCTTTTTAGTGTATATAAGGATGGTGAAGCCACAGGAAGTTAGTTAGTCTGAGGGCTGCAGTCAGTAGTCACCTCAGAGAGCTCACAGACAGATTAGTCTGAGTCTACGTGAGAGTAGATCAGTCTGAGTGTAGTTCTCTTGGAGAGAAGAGAGCGAAAACAGCAGTTGGAAAGAACTTGAAGTCTGCAGCTCTAAGCTTAGTTCAACGTGTGGAGGCTAGTACAAGTGGAAAGATAGCCACTCCAGCCTAGTCAGAACTGAGTCAACTGAGTTCAGTTCAGTGAGCAAGCGTGCCGACGCTTTGAGAGCGGTGAAGAAAGGAGAAGAAGCAGACCACCATCTGCTAGTGTGTTTAGTGTGAGGGTCGAGTAGGACGAAAGGCGAGTGGAGTAAGAAGAGAGTGACAGAGGTGGAAACAGCATTGATACCTTACCTCTACTCTGATTAACCGGACGCCGGGTCCGAGCTTGCTGGATCCTTCACGCCTAGCGGGAGATACCGAGACCCTGCGGGACTACAAGTCACAGGAGCCATAGGTGTTGATACGTGGCTGGGTTAGGAAGACAGGAGTCTGGCAGGTACCACCATTAGAGACTGTGTCCTTCCAATAGAAAGCCCTATACAAAGTCAGCCGGGTGCAAAGTTGAAGACAGAGTTAGACCTCGTTTCATACAGGTCAGAGACTCACATTACAGGAGTAAGGAGGCCCTACACCCACTCAGTGGAAGAACTGGACGTGCATCCTTCACCCTGCCAGCACTCCGGGACGTGCCTGCAACACCATCAGTAAAGGTACAGAAAGAGACTTTCGTGTGTGTGTCTGCCTTAGTACTCCTGCGGCTGAACTTCCCTTCTCCGTCCTGCACCCCCACACTCCGTTGCCCTGAAGGACCCCAGCCTTGCCTGTGGAAGGCTTAACACCTTGCTGCCCAACACCAACCCTTCAGCGGATCTGTACAGCAGCGCTGGTCACCCTGACCAGGTACCACAGGTGGCGTCATGAACATCCTACAAATACTTTAATCCCCTGTAAATATCCCCCTTTTCAGTGAGCACCCAGGGCCACATATCGAGCTGTGTCGCCGTGACATTCCCCATAGAAGTGAACGGGCTCGGTGCCGAGTACCCCACGACCCTGGCGGGTGACTCATCTTTTGGCATCACGAACAGGATTTCGTGCCCTGCAGCAACGGAGTAACTGTGCCCGTTGCCACCGGGTACTGTGTGCCTCACAAAAAGACTGTATTGCTATTTGTAATAATTGCCCGCCATTACCCGCCAAATTGCAGCGTTACGGCGCAAAGAGAAGGAGGCGTACCTGTAAAAAAGCGCGCTGAGTCCCGGACACGCCCCCAATGCTGACGCGGCGGCAGGTCCTGTGGAGAGCTTCAGTGAATGCTCTGACGTCAGAGCGCCGGCGACGCAGGTCCTTCTACACCGCTGTGCCCTGCGGAGCTGCGGCCTTCAGAGAAGGTAGGCCACGCTTAACTAGGGGGGCGCAGACATGTCGCAGCAGCAAGCTGACAGCGCGGCCCAGGCTGACCGCCCCAATGACTTACCCATCGGCGCTGCCGCGCAGGATGGAAACGCTGGCCCCTCACCAGGTCCTGTGGCCCCGATAGTACGCTGACGCTGTCATACATGCCTGGAGCAAAGTGGCTCCCTCAGTACAGCGGCAAGCCAGACACCCTGTCAGGGTTCAAGCGCAAAATATGCAGCATAATGGACATGTACCCCATGACAGAAAAGCAGAGAGCTGCAGTGGTAGTGGGACAACTGACTGGTGCTGCAGAGAGGGAAGAGACTTGGACAGCTGCAGACCAGGAATCAGTGCTTGTAATTTTCTTAAAGCTACAGACCATCTTTGAGGATCGCACTGAAACAGATCTCCGGATGAGGGTTTACCAATGCTCCCAGAAACCAGATGATAGCATTAGGGACTACGCCTGCAGACTACAGGGGGCCCTGCGAGCTCTCAAACAGGATAACCCCATAAGTGTCATCAATGAAAATAAAATGTTAAAGGAACAATTTGTACGGGGACTGAGGTCCCAAGCTGAAAGCAGAACTGTGCATTGGTGGTCCTTGGATCATCCTGACGCTACCTTTGATGCCCTTAAGGATATGGCTATAAAAGGACTGCGACCCCTGGAAACGCCCGAGATGGCAACCCAGTGTCACCCGGGTGAAGCCACTCTAAAGCCAGCAGCATCCACCTTTTCCCCGCTGTTTGCGGAAGCCAAAACGCAGGTGGCGCCCTTACTGAGCTGGACTGTCTGCGCTCAGAAGTGTGCCAGCTGACCAAAAACCTGGCCACTGTAATGAGTGCCCTGCAACTGCGGAAAGAGGAAGACGGGAAGATCCTGCTAGATGATTGCCCAGAGGATGTCCCTTGGATGAGCCGGAGGAGAAGGAGGACGTCGCCCCATCGGAGGAGGACAACGCCACCCCCAGGAGCGACCCCCGACCAGCACCATCCTCGCTGAGAGATCATCTGCTACCGTTGCCACAGAGAAGGTCATCTAGCACGTCAGTGTCCTTTAAACGAGCAAATCCTGAGTCCGAGGGCCAATACCCAGGAATAGACTCTTCAGGCCCCTCAGACTGGAACCGCAGGTTTGTGGGAGGAAGACCATACCTGTCCATCATACTGGATGGGATCGCAATCCCTGCCCTGCTGGACACTGGATCTCAGGTAACCATCATACCTGATGTCCTGTATAATAGATTTTGGTCCATGGACAGTCTCCAGCCCCTGAGCCCTGACTTTGCTGTATTCGCCTCTAATGGTCTCCCTGTTGATATACTCGGAGCCAAAAACGTGGACGTAAAAGTGGGTAGAGTGGAGCTGAAGGACCAGGGACTCTTAGTAGTAAAAACTGTAAATGAGGAAAATGGCTTAAATGTGGTTTTAGGTACCAACATTATCAGTAACTGTTTGGAGGAAGTTTGTTTTTGCTCCAGCAGCTCGCCGATGTTGCCAGCCCGAAGCAAAAGGGAGTGATCCAGAAGGAGATCCGGGCCCTGATGTGCCAGCAGCAAGTGAAATTGACCGGTGGCGAGATTGGTAATGTACGGGTAACAGACCCGAACCCCATTGTGATACCCCCAATGAGTGAAATGCTTATTTGGTGTAGAGCAGCAATAGGTCTGAGAGGACAGAACTACCAAGCAGTAGTAGAACCCCATTGTTCAGAACATAGACCTACACTCATGACAGCTAGAGGGGTAGTGGAGGTACGAAATGGGAGAGTGCCAGTACGTCTTCTCAACTGGGGAGAAGATGAAGTGAACTTACCACGATATGCCACTGTTGCTAAATTACATGCAGTAGATAACAACTCCATTCTCACGACAGAGTCCTTAGCCTCCCCACAACCAGCGGAGGATAACGGCCCAGCAACACAGGTGGAGGATTGGTGTCAGCAGCTCCATGTCGGGACAGACACCACTCCAGCCCACCAGAAACAGGGAGTACTTTGAGTGGTACAGGAGTACACACAGGTATTTAGCAAACACCCACTTGACTTTGGGACAATTAAGGGAGTACAACACCATATCCCTACAGGCAACCACCCCCCCATTAAAGAACGTTACAGGCCTATACCACCAGCACACTACAAGAAAGCCAAGGAGATGTTGCGTGATATGAAGGAAGCAGGGGTGATAAGGGATAGTTGTAGTCCCTGGGCAGCACCTCTAGTCCTAGTCATGAAAAAGGATGGAAGCATGAGAATGTGTGTGGATTAGACAAGTAAATCGCATTACACATAAAGATGCATACCCTTTACCACGCATTGAGGAATCCTTAGCTGCATTAAAGACTGCTAATTACTTTTCTACCCTTGACCTCACTAGTGGGTACTGGCAAGTAGCTGTGGCTGAGGAGGATCGGGAGAAGACGGCTTTCACCACCCCGATGGGACTCTGTGAGTTTGACAGAATGCCGTTTGGACTCAGCAGTGCCCCTGGAACGTTCCAGAGAGTGATGGAGAGCTGCCTGGGACAGTACTTTGTATCTCCCCCACCTCATTGTAGATTGTAAGCTCTCACGAGCAGGGTCGGCTTATTTTGCTTTAATTATTGTATTGTTAACGTTGTTACTTATGACTTATGTTTTGAAACTGTTAAACTGTAAAGCGCTGCGGAATATATTGGCGCTATATAAATAAAGATTATTATTATTATCTCAACTTTGAAACTGTGTTGCTGTACCTGGACGACGTAATAGTGTACTCCAACACGTATGAAGATCACCTGAAGCACCTGGCGGAGTCACTGTCCAAGTATGGGATGAAACTGAAGCCTTCAAAGTGCCATCTGCTCAAACAAAAGGTACAGTACTTGGGACATATTGTCAGCTCAGAAGAGTAGCGCCAGACCGCGAGAAGGTCACCGCCATCCAGAAATGGCCGGAGCCGAAGAATCTCAAGGAGGTACGACGTTCCTGACTGACAGGTACTACCGGAGGTTTGTGAAGGACTACACCAAGAAAGCAGCGCCTCTGCAAGACCTCCTGGTAGGACAGTCCCTCAAGAGCAGAAATTCTCCATTCCACTGGGGTAAAGAACAAGCTGAGGCATTCAAGGAAATGAAGGAGATCCTGACAGGTGACGAGATCTTAGCCTACCCTGACTACAGCCAACTGTTCCTGCTGTATACTGATGCCAGCAACGAAGGATTTGGAGATGTCCTCAGTCAGAAGCAAAATGGCCTGGAGAAAGTCATCGCATATGCAAGCAGGAAGCTCCGCCCGATGGAGAGGAACCCAGAAAACAACAGCAGCTTCAAGTTGGAGTTCCTGGCACTGGTCTGGGCCATTACTGAAAGATTCAAGCATTACCTAGCCTCTAGCAAATTCACGGCCTACACTGACAATAACCCTTTGACACATCTTGAAACAGCTAAGCTGGGAGCCATGGAACAACGTTGGATGGCTCGGCTGTCGAACTATCAATTCACAATCAAGTACAGGACGGGCCGCAAGAACGCCAACGTTGATGCCCTGTCCAGAATGCCTCATGAGTCCGACACGGAAGAGGAATTGGATGACCTAGAAGAGATTGAACTACCTGCCTTTCACAGAAATGGGATGATCCAATGAGCAACGAGCCTGCAGGAGGCAGCGTGGTAAGACGTTAAACCCTTTACCTCACCACAGCTGGAAGGAGACCCAGAACAGTGACCCGGTTGTCAGCCGTATCAAGGAGCTGATAACTCAGGAAGGTTCCTCCTTGGAGAAGGATGCGTCTCAACAAGCAAAGCAGCTGTGGAATGAGAGAAGCCGGCTGTTTATCTACCGTGAGAAGCTGTGCTGGAGGTACGTCAACCCAAGGACCCAAGAGATGGTATGGCAGATAGTAGTTCCCAGAACGGACGTCCAGATGGTGTTGGAAGCCTACCACGATCAAGCGGGGCACTTTGGCTGGAAGAAGCTGGAACCCTGTTGAAGTGTCGTTTCTACTGGGTGGAATGCGCAGTTCATCGAGAAATGGTTAAACGCTGTGGACCCTGTAGTCTCTGAAGAAAAGACTACAGTAGCCAGAAGGCACCCCTGCAACCCATCAAGACGACTCGTCCCTTGGAGATCGTGGCCCTGGACCATGTCAAGTTGTCACCCAGCCGGTCAGGATACTCCTATGCCCTGACCATGGTGGATCACTACTCCAGGTTCCTGGTGGTCGTCCCTGTCAAAGACCTGATGGCAGAAACAGCAGCAAAGACGTTCCAAGCGTATTTCTGCAGGCCCACGGATATCCTGAGCAAGTGTTAACTGACCAAGGCCCAGCCTTTGAAGCCGAATTATTCCAGGAATTCTGTAACTTGTACAGATGAAAGAAGATAAGAACCACACCGTACCACCCCCAAACAAATGGTCTCTGTGAAAAGATGAATCACATTGTCATTGATCTGCTGAAGACGGTACCACTTGAGGAGAGAAATCGGTGGCCAGACCTACTACCTGATCTGGTAGATCTGTACAATCACATACCTGTGAGTTCCATCTATTGTACCCCAGCCTATCTTATGCGGGCAAGACCAGGAAAGCTGCCATGGATCTGGAACTTGGTGTTGTAGAACCAGAAGCAGATGTTACTACTGAAGATTGGGAAACAAACAGACAGGAACAGTACAGGAGAGTACAAGCCTGCGTGGAAGATAGTCTCAATAAAGTAAGGGAAAAACAAGAGGATAACTACAACAAAAGTGCACCAGCTGAACATTTTGTGCCTGGAGAAATTGTGCTGAAAAGAAAAAGGAGAATGCACAAATTAGATGATCAATGGGAAAGAGAGCCCTATGTCGTGCAAAATTCGAAGTATAACAACAGGAAAACATGTATCATTAGTAGAGATGGAGGAAAAACTACTACAACTGTATCCAGAGATCACCTAAAACTATGTTCAGATCTATTAAAGCTTCAAGAAGAAGAACCTGTCATTGACAAAGAGAAGCAAAGTGGAGTCATACATACGGACTTAGGAGATTTTCCTGCAGATTGGCCTCGTATTGGAGAAGCTGTAATCATTCCAGTACTTCAATTTTATCAACCGCAAGAAGCACTCCAACGTCAAGTTGAGCCAGTTGTTGCAGAAGAAATAGTTCAAGAGGAACCTGCTCCTGTAGCATCTCAAGAAGTGGAGTCTCAAGACGTGGAACCTCAAGATGTTGAGTCTCAGGAAGAAGAATCCCCTGGCGAGACAGAACCGCATCACCCAGCTGCAAGTATACTTGCCAGATGCCTAGAGAGGTTAAGGCAGTATTACAGTTTACCTGCACGTAGGACAGACAGGTCAAATGCTACCTCACCTAATGCAACACCACGTAGGTCAGTAAGCATAACAAAGGGACAGTTACCTGTTAGGTACCGAGAGTAGGCCTAACCTATGTAAGCAGTTAACTAGAGTCACAATGTATATAAATGTAATATAAATTATTGTGTAAATATATGTAAATATATTACCTGTTAGCAACTGTTAAAGATTCTTGCCTCCCATAAGGGAAGAGTTCACTTGTTATTTGATGTTAACGTTGTATTTAAAAATATTTTCTTTCAGCCCGGGAGTAGAGTTGAGCGATACTTTCCGATATCCAAAAGTATCGGAATCGGAATGGTATCGCCGATACCCAAAAAATATCGGCGATACCCGATACCGATACCGGAAATCCAATGTAAGTCTATGGGAACAAAATATCGGAATTAAAAAAAACCCATTCTTGCCTTGTTGGTTAATTGTACATGAAGGAAAACAACAAAGAGTAATGTAGAATGTATTGGGGAAGGTTGAGGAGACATTAAAGGCATAGATGTTTAACCCAATCAAATGGAATAGCATAAATATTTTTTTTTTAAAGATGTTCGGATTGACGAAGAAATTGACAATGTTGTTAACGTTTTTTCTATTTTGGCAAATATGTATATTTCACAACTTCCATGCTCTTCACCTTTTTAACTTTTGACACACTTTCTCCTTCATAATCTTCAGCAGCATCATCTTTTTCATCAAATTATTCTTCATCTTCACCTTCTTTATCTTCTTAAACTTCTTGCTATTCATCTTTTTGTTAACATTACTCATATTCTTCTTATTAAACTATTATTCTTCTTCATATTGTACTTCATCTTCTTCATCATATTCTTATTTGTGACAGAGATTACTGTACTTATAATCTGTCAAAGTATGAATTTTTCATCCTTCCGTTCTTGCTGTCACAAAAGATTTAAATTACAACAGTATTTGTCCGTGTTCAGTTTAGCCTGCAGCAGCAGGCATTTTCCAGGGGCACCACGAGGAGGAACGGACTCACCCCATACACTGCTTAGTCTTCTCTGCTTATAATTTAGAGCATATATTTTGCTCTTCATTTTGGTCTTATACTTCATGTTCTTCTGCTTTTTGATCTTCTGCTTATTGTTCTTCAGTCTCTTGTTCTGTATCTTGTATTTTGTCTTAACATTCTTAGTCCTGTTGGGTAATCTTTTATTTCTTCTTTGTGATGGTGTTTAGGCTGGTTGGCTTGATGCTCGTCGTCCTTGTGGTCGTCATCTTCTTCGGGGTGGTCATCAGGGTCGTCGTCTTCATTGTTGGAGATCCAGAGTGATTACCCAAAAAAACATTTAAAAAATCTTCAATTTGTAAATGTAGCAGAAGGTACAAGAGCCAATGCAAGTAACGAGGACCAGCTGACTGTGCTGGAACCCGGAGGGGCAGCAGAAGGAAAAGAGCCAATGGCACAACCGAGGACCAGCTGACGTTACTGGGACACGGTTACTAAGCAGGAGGTACCTGTGCTCCAAAGCACTACCAAGGACCAGCAGACGTTGCTGGAACTCGGATACCAAGATGGAGGCACCTAGGCCAAAGGCACTGCGGAGAACCAGTTGACGGTACTGGAACCCGGACGGGTAGCAGAAGGTACAAGAGCCAATGCAAGTAACGAGGACCAGCTGACTGTGCTGGAACCCGGAGGGGCAGCAGAAGGAAAAGAGCCAATGGAACAACCGAGGACCAGCTGACGTTACTGGGACACGGTTACTAAGCAGGAGGTACCTGTGCTCCAAAGCACTACCAAGGACCAGCAGACGTTGCTGGAACTCGGATACCGAGATGGAGGCACCTAGGCCAAAGGCACTGTGGAGAACCAGCTAACGGTACTGGAACTCGGACGGGTACCATAAGGCACCCATGAAAATGTAAGTTGACATTCCGCAAGCCGTCTGCAGTTACCAAATCACACAGTCCTAGAGTGGGTGCTTGTCCTATTTTCACAACGGAAAGAGCCTTTATTTACATATCCCACAGCACACATAGGAATCACCTAAACTGCAGGCACCGTAGAGTCGGATAACCGGAATGCAACATGACAGGACAACTTATTGGAGGCTAATTTACGTTGACACTGCCAGGAAACAGCTGTGGTGCTGTAAACAGGGTGGGCATGAGTCAGTACCCGTGCCAATTACTTACGAGCAACAACTGGCGGTGTTGGAGCCCAGGGATGAGAGGAGGACAGGGTGGAGGCAGCATGACTTTTTGTCGTACACACAGCAGGGGAACAGCTGCCATTACTCAACCCCAGTAACACAGGAGCAAGTGTTGACTGTGCTAACAGCACTTACAGGCAACAACTGGCGGTCCAATGTATCGACTTCAATTGCTTCCACCTCCTCTCAGTAACACAGCACTGTTGATCAACCATCTGTCTCTTCACCGCCTGCCAAATTGCCCAGTCAGTCAGAGAGTTCTGTACAGGAGCCAGCTGAGTCTCTGCTTCTGTTCTCAGAATCTGTTGGTTTGCAAACAGGGGCACAGCCAAGCAGCATTCTGGAATGTGAAGAAGAGGGAGTATGCAGTGATGCGCAACAGCTGTGTCTCTCTGAATCTGAAGAGGCGGGTGAGACAGTGCCGATGGTCAGCACACCGCAGAACGCATCTGATGATGATGAGACTCAGGTGCCAGTTTCTGTTGAGCATGGTGGTGGCCAGACCACCTAACAGCAGCAGGTGTTGTAAGAGGTTAGTGGAGATGATGAGGTCCAAGACCCAACATGGCGTGAGGAACAGGAAGGTGGTGGCAGCAGCTCTGAGGAAGCGATTGCCCCAACGGTACAAACAGGAGGGAGAGTTAGGCTGCATACTCTGTTGCCTGTAGCCTCCATTTTGGCACCTGTTCGGATTTCTCTTCCAAAAGTCTAAACGACGTCCGACTTGCACTGCGTGGTCCTTTTTTCACACACTTGCAGATGATATTTGCTATGTCAAATGCAAGCTGTGTGATCAAAAAGTAAAAAGAGGTAAAGTGTCAGTAACCTCAATACCACAAATATGTCTAAAATTGTGCGTAGAAAACACGTAGTTGAGTTACAAAGACACACTGAAGATGTACAGTCTATAGAGAATCACAGCACAAGTTTAACTGATATGTCATGGTTAAATTTGAAATTTTTATTGCACACTTGATGTGAAAAAAGAAAATAGCTATGAGACGACAGACTGACGTTTTGGGCAACACAGTGGCCTTTATCAAATAGTCGCTGGAAGAGATAGAAAAATTTACAGTCAATGACAATGGATAATATATACAATATATACATAGGGTGAAGAATATATATACATAGGAATTAGGCAACATGTTAAACATTTGGGTGATACTGTAGAACACGGAGAATTATCCCTCTAGGGTATGCGGGTGGATAATGTAGTTTTTTGTTGATTTTTGTGAGTGTGTAGAAAACAGGGGTGATGGGGTATTGAATATTAAGGAATGTCATAGTCTTACAGTCTTGGTGATCAATTAAAGATGTTTTGTCAGGATACGATCAATTTTTTGACAGATGTAAATTGTAGGGTCACAACTGAGTTGTCTGTAGGTTAGGTTAACTGACAGTTGTCTATGAATTTCGGCAATAGATTGGGTCTTATTCATAATAACGATAGCACCCCCCTTATCTGCTTGTTTAATAATAATGTTGGGGTTATCTTTCAGAGATTTTATGGCTTGTTTATCTGTGGGTGTCAGGTTGTGGCGTATCGGGTGTAGGCCCAATCTCGGCAAACCATCCACGACCACAGGCTCTGAATGCTGGCATTGCAAAACTCCTGTCCCTTGAAATGCTGTCATTCAGGCTGGTGGAGACTGACAGTTTACGGAACTTAATGGCATTGGCAGTCCCACAATACAATGTGCCAAGCTGATTTTATTTCAGCAGGCAAGCCGTCCCTGGTCTGCAAAACCATGTTGTTGAGGTTAAAATTAAACATGCGCTACTAAACTCCGTCAGTAGCAATGTCCACCTGACCCCGCTGCGTGGACCAGTACCCATGGCCAGGGACGATACCTTTCCCTTACTGCCCATTGGGTCAATGTTGTGGAGCCGGGTACAGATCTTGCGAGTGGCAGCTGTACGTGTTCAGGCAACTACAAGGATTGCGGGAATCAAGTCTGTACACATTGACTCCTCCTTCTCCAGTTCCTCAGAAACATCGTTGCAGGAGCCGTCACGGTCTACCTCCACATGGACCCGTGAACGCTTAATAAGAATCTTTAGTTATATAGCGCCAACAGATTACGCAGCGCTTTACAGTTTAACAGTTTCCGAACACAAGTCATAAGTAACAACGTTACCAATACAATAATGAAAGCAATATAATCCGCACACGCTCGTGAGAGCTTACAATTCACAAATATGTGGGGGAGATACAAAGTACAGGTGTTTATATACAATGGTGTATTTAGAATGATGGTCCAGCCATTTTGAGGGAGTGAGGGATGGATGGAGATAGTGAATGGGCTACACACACACACTTACACATAGAATGACTTTGATTAGTGAAGGTGATAGGCCGCTATTATTATTATAGATTTTTATAGCGCCATTTATTCCATGGCGCTTTACATGTGAAGAGGGGCAAGTATAGACAAGTACAGTAAACATGAGCAATACAAGGCACACACAAGTACAGAAGGAGAGAGGACCCTGCCCGCAAGGGCTCAGAGTCTACAGGGATGGGTGAGGATACACTAGGAGAGGGAAGACTTGAAGAAATGTGTTTTGAGTGAGCGCCCAATAACATGCAAATTGTGGATAGTTCTAATTTCTTGGGGTACAGCATTCCACAGTATTGGCGCAGCGCGGGAGAAGTCTTGGATTCGGGAGAGATGTTCTTTAGGTGTAGGCGGCAATAGCGGGCAACAGATTGTATATGGGAGGTGAAGGAGAGATTGGTGTCAAACATAACACCCAGACAGCGAGCCTGTTGACCGATATGAGCACAGACGTGGCCAAACATCAACAGGCCATCCTGAAATTAATTTCCATGGGGAATCAAAGCCACACAGCGCTGGAGCTCTGGAATGCCATAAAGCAAAAGAGCGACATGTGTATTTTGCCAGCGAATCTCCAGCCAGGCTTTGTAGTGTGTGACAATGGCCGAAATCTGGTGGCAGGTCTGGGCCTAGGCAACGTCACTCACATACCATGTCTGGCACAAGTGCTAAACTTTGTCGTCCACAGTTTTTTGAGGGACTATCCGGATCTTGATTCACTGCTGCACAAGGTCCGCCTACAGTGCGCTAACTTGCGACGTTCCACCATGGCCAGATCGCGCATTGCAGCTCTGCAACGCAGATTTTGCCTTCCTGAACATCGCATCATATGTGACGTACCCACCAGGTGGAATTCCACGTTACATATGTTGGAGCGGTTGTGTGAGCAGCAGCCAGCAGTAATGGAGTATCAGCTGCATCAGTCGCAATCAACTCGCAATTTGCGCCGTTCACTTCACCACTACTGAGTGGGCCTCTATGTAAGGTTCTATGTATATATTCCTGAAACTCAGTTTGTTCGTCAGCCATTTTACTTTCTGTCTTGCTGCAGCTATCTTGCCCTCAGTCAAAATGGAGTTTCCAGCTTGCATGTTCCCGCCCTGATTCTCTCCTTTGCTTCTTAAGCAGCCACAGCTGAGCAATCAGTGCTTCAGAACCTAGCCTGCAGTGAACCTGTGACTTGACTCCTGTAAGCCTTGGACCTTGTACTCCAGCTATTCCTACTGAGGAACTCTGAAGCACTTGTGGACTCTGAACCCTGCTCTTTGAAAGACCCACGTTTGCATGGACTTACGGTAACAGAGAAGAAGATCCTGAATCGGTATTGGAGAGTGATTGCTGAGCTTGGATTACTCTGGCCTGCTGTGTCTCCTGTTTCTGTGTCTGCAAACTGTGTGACTATTTCTGCCAACTTGTATGAAGTAATACAGGACTTTTCTATATCAAACCTGTGACTCCTGTGTTTTCATCGCACCCAAGCACAAGACGCTATATGAACTGTACTACATACATTACAAGATTCTGAAGCCAAAACGTTAGTGTCTGCTGGGTCTGGAAGGCTGTGTCTGCTGTACTGTGGATATCAGACGTCCGGTTGTACTTTCTGTGATGACAGTGGTTGTGACTTCTCACAACCATTCCAGGTGAGCAATTCCCTTAAGTTTTTTCTTTTTGCAGTGTTACCACAGGTAAACACTATTGTTTTTTTTTTTTTTTCCTTTCTTTTCTCTTTTTTGTCTGCTGTAACTTGGATATCAGATGTCTGGTTGAAACTTTCTGTGATGATAGTGGTTGTGACTTCTCACAACCATTCCAGGTGAGCAGTTCCCTTAATTTTTTTTTCTCTCTGCAGTGTTGCCACAGGTGAACACTATTGTTTTTTTTCTCTCCTCTTCTTCCAGTAATCCTGTCTTAAAAGATCTGGAAAATGGAGGCCCGCATAAAGGAACTTTGCGGAGTGACTGATAATATCCTTGCAGATTTGCAGAATATAAAGACCCGTTTTACAAATCTACAGGACCTCAATAATCACAATTTGCAAGTGGTTGGACAGACTACCCAGGATTTGCGAGCCAGGATTGAGGTTCTAGAGGGGCGAGTCCAGGCTCCTGCCGTAGCCCCGAGTGCTGGGATTCCCAAGTTGCCCCCTTTTCGTTTTGGCGGTGAACGTGAGAAATTCAGGGGATTTATTAATCAATGCAATTTTTTTTTTCTGCACATGCTTCACAATTTCCCACTGAACGATCTAAGGTGCTTACTATAATTATGTTGCTTACCAACAAGGCTTTAATGTGGGCAAACCCTCTGATTGAGACTGAGGATGATTGTTTGAATCACCTTGATGATTTTATTTCAGCCATGGGGCAGGTGTTTGATGACCCCAATCGAGGTGCAACAGCTGAAGCAGCCATGTTAGCTTTGCGCCAAGGTAAGCACTCGGTAGCTGAATATGCCTTGGATTTCAGGAGATGGGCCCTTGATACCACCTGGGACAGTTCCGCCAAAAAATCTATTTTTCGAAAGGGGTTATCTCCACTGATTAAGGATGAACTTGCTCGTGCCGACCCTCCCACTGCGTTAGGTGACTTTATTAACTACTGCATCCGTATTGATACTCGTCTGACTGAACGCAGGCAAGAGAGATGGTTCGAAAGCAATCGTACTAACCTTTTCCTACCTTCCTCTCCAGCTAAGGAACCTTTGAGTAGGATTACACGGGAACCTGAACCTGAACCCATGCAGGTAGACTCTTTACAATGACGGGTTAGTGATGCACGCAAGGAACATCGTTTTAAGGAGAATCTATGTTTCTATTGTGGTAAGTCAGGGCACTTCATTATAAACTGCCCCAGCCGTTCTCGTAAGACTACTGCAGCACTCATTCATTGTGAGTGTTGCGAGAGGGGATCTGTCAGGTCCGAGCCTCAGGCTCCAGAGAGATCTGCAGCAACAGATCTTGATTTCTCGGACTTAAACTCCGTTACCTCTGAGGACGTTGACTGTGTAAACGCTGCCATTTTTCAAGTTTCCTCAGCGGTGTCCCAGCTGAGTTGTAAGAAAAACAATTCTCATTGCTTTCTTTCCATCAAAACTCTGGGTTGACTCAGCTTGGGTGTCTAGCTCTGCTATGATCGACTCAGGGGCAAGTGGAAATTTTATGGATGTCTCCTTTGCTCTGAAACAGGGAATACGTTCAGTGAAGAAGGCTACTCCAGTACAGATGGAAACTGTGGATGGCTCCCTGCTGACCTCTGGACCAGTGGATCAGGAAACAGAGCCTTTGAGGGTTCTTATGGGTAAAGATCATCAGAGAAACTGTCCTTTATGCTTATCTCTTCTCCCCACTTTCCCATTATTCTAGGGCTACCATGGCTGCAGGCTCAGAATCCTACCATTAAACTGGGAGACCAAGGAATTACACTTTCCAGAGAAACAGATGAGTCCAAAAGTTTCAGCTTGCTCTGTTCCTAAAGGAATCTTGTCAGTCCCTGAACTACCAGCTGTATACCAGGACTATGTGGATTTATGTGACAAGAAGAACGCTGACCAGCTTCCTCCTCACCGTCCATATGATTGTCCAATTGAATTATTACCTGGAGCAGAGATACCTTTTGGTAAGATCTACCCCCTGGCGGGGCCCGAGCTAAAGGCTTTAAAGGATTACATAGATGAAAATCTAGCCAAGGGCTTCATACGCCCTCTTCATCTCCTGCAGGTGCACCCATCTTCTTTGTAAAGAAGAAAGATGGATCTCTGAGACCATGCGTAGACTATAGGGAACTCAATAAGGTTACTATTAGAAACCGTTATCCATTGCCTTTAATCCCTGAGTTATTGGAGAGAGTGCGACATGCCAAAATTTTTTCTAAACTAATCTTCGTGGGGCCTATAACTTAGTCCATATTAGACCTGGGGATGAATGGAAACTGCATTCAGGTCACGCTATGGACACTTTGAATATCTAGTTATGCCTTTGGTCTGAGTACCGCCCCAGCCACTTTCCAACACTTGGTGAATGACATCTTCAGGGATCTCCTAGATACATTCGTGGTAATTTATTTGGATGAATTTAATTTTTTCAAACCCTCCAAGGGAAACCTGGCATGTAAAAAATGGTTTTGGGGAAGCAAAAAAAAAAACAAAATTTTTTTTACATCAAACTTGAAAAGTGTGAATTCCATGGACCGAAATTCAATTTCGGGGTAGGGAAACTGTCTAAAACAAAGGAATTATAGGGATGGAAGGAAAAACCCAACCCATCAAGGTTTGGGCCCAAGCCCTAGAAAGTAAAGGAGGACAGCGTTCGGGGGGTTTTTCCCCAACTTCATTAAAGTTTAAATTAGAAATTTCTCTGAGGAAGTGTCCCTATAAACCAAAATTTTCCCCCGGAAGTTTCTAGGTTTTCTGGACTCCCCAAGCCCAGGAATTTTTTTCCCCCGTCTAAAAGTTTAAATTTACCACTGCACCTACCCCAGAATCCCAACCCCGATTTTTCCCTTTATAATAGAGGTGGATGTTTTCAGACTGTCCCGTTGGAATACTTCTCAGAAACAGGTGAAAAAGAATTTCTTGCATCCCGTCCCCTTTTTTTCGCAGCAGTTGTCTTTTTTTGGGGGAACTACGAGTGGGCAAAAAAGAGTTGTTGGCCTTATTGCCCGGTTAAAAAAAGGAGACACCTTTTCGGGGGCTGCACGCAAATAGTCGTCCTGAAGACCCCCCGAAACCCTTTTGGTTTTCAGGTGGGTAAGTGTTTACCCCCTTTGGGGGTCCTGGAAATTTTTTAAACCTTTTTTAATTTTTTTTTTCTTATAGACCAGGGACCCGCCAAAAAAAAAGGGGTTTCACCCTTTGGGGTTTTCTCACAGAGAACCCCAAATTTTCCCCTCCAAAACTTTTTCTGACTCTTTTTCCCCGGGTAATTAAAAATCAAGACCTACTTAGGAATAAGGGAAGATACCATGGGGGATTCCTTTTTGGCACAACCCCCCAAGGGAGAAAGTCTTGTTTTTAAAAGGGGGGTTTTGGGTGGATTGGGGAAAACCCTTTCGGGTTTTTCCCCTGAAACGTCAGTTTAAGAGTATTGCAACTCATTCATTTTTCCCCAAAAAAGGGGGGCATGGGGGAAAATTCAAAAGACAAAAGGAAATTTCCCTTTCCTTTTCTTTTGGTGGCCCATTTGGGGGGGAAGGAGTTTTTTTTTAAAAAGTTTTTTGTAGGTTGTGAAGGGATGCAAAACCCTCGCTCCTCCCCAAAAGGGCCCTGTTACGGGCCTTTTCCCCCCGCCCCCCGGGGGGAAATTCCTTTAAAAGGATTATTGTGGGTTCCCAAACCCCCCGGGGGAAGAACACCATTCGGGGGGTGGTTCCCTTTCAAAAAAAGGGGGTCTTTTTTACCCTTGTGTCGGTTTAAACCCACTAAAAAACCCGAAAATTTGATGTTTTAAAGAGGGTTTTTTTTTACGGAGTACCGGATAAAGGTTTAAATTTCGGATCGAGGGGTGCAATTCATTTTTTTTTTGGAAAAATTTCTGGCAATTGGACTTAAAAGTAAACCTTTCTTCGCTTTTCACCCCCAGACTAATGGCCCGAAAAAAAAAAAACCAAAATAAAACCCTGGGCAGTATCCCGTTTTTTTAATCTGCCCCCAAACCCAAAGGATGATTGGGTGGATAAATTTTTCCCTTAGCTGAGTTTTTGTATAAAAAACCCCTGAGTCCCTCCACAAACCCCGTCTCCTTTTTACTCTAATCTGGGATCCCTAATTCTACCCCCTTCCCCCCAAAATAGAAACCCCTTTCCCCCTCACGTCTTTAAAAAAGAATATGAATATTCTAAGGAAAAAAGGAAAACGGCTCAAGAAAGGTACAAAAAAGGGAAAATAAATTTCGAAAAACTGCCCCCGCTTTCAAGGAGGAGACTTGGTCTGGTGTCAAACCCCCAAAACTAATTTTAAAAGGGGGCCCCTCGCTAAGTTGGGGAAAAAAGTAATTGGACCCTATAAAATCAGTAAAATTTAAGTGCCCTTGTTGTCGTCCCTTTAAAAACCCGAACTATGGAATCCACCCCGTCTTTCCCTGTATCCCTACTAAAAAAGGGTGCGACCCCAATAAAGTTTTCCCCCACTTTCCTCTCCTTGGGCCCGACCCAGGGGAGGGGATGTTCAGAAGAAATTTTTTGGTTTGGAAAAGGGTTTTTTTATTCCAGGTTGAAAAGAAATCATTACAAAATCTGATTAAAAAGGGAGGGTACCCCGTGGAGGAAAAATCGGGGGGGGGTCAATAAAAGGGTTTAACTCCTCGCTTGCTCCGTCTTTTTTTTTAAGGTACCCCCACAACCCGGTTTTGGGTATCCGGGGTTGTCCTTTAAAGGGGGGGTAATGTAAGGGTTTTAGTATAATTTTCCCGAAACTCAGTTTTTTTTGCAGCCTTTTTTCTTTCTGTTTTTTGCACTAAATTTTTCCCTCGCAAAAGGGGTTTTTCCCCGCTTTCATGCCCCCCCCTGATTCCCCCTTGTTTTTAAGCAGCCACAAATGAGCAATCGGCTTCAAACCTGCCTGCAGGAACCTGGACTTGACCCCTGTAACCCCTTTCCCCCGTCTAGCTATTCCAATGAGGAACTCTGAAGCACTTGTGGACTCTGAAACCCCCTCTTTGAAAGACCCCCGTTTGCAAAGGGCTTTTCGGTAACGAGAAGAAGTCCCGAATCTGAAAAATTTGGGAGTTTATTGCTGAGCTTGGTTTACTTGGCCCGCTGTGGGCTCCCGTTTCTGTTTTTGCAAATTGTGACTATTTCTGCCCCAAAAAGTATGAAGTAAAACAGGCCTTTTTTTAAACAAACCCGTGACTCCTGTGTTTTTACGCAAACCCCGCACAAGAGCAAAATGAAATTATACATACATTTTAAAAATCTAAAATTTTAAAAAACTTATTTTTTTAGCGCCAACAGATTCCCCAGCGTGTACAGTTTAAAAGTTTTTTATAAAAAAAATCATAAATGACAACGTTAAAAAAAACAATAATTAAAGCAATTAAGCCGCCCCGCCGTGAGACCTTACAATCTACAAAAGGGGGGGACTCCAAAAATTTAGTTGTTTATATCCCAAAGGTGTATTTACAAGTGGTCCGCATTTCGGGAGTGAGGGAAAAAATGGAAAATAGTGAAAAGGGCTACACACACACACAGTACAATCGAATGACTTTTATTAGGAATTTTTAGGCCCCTCTTTAAAAAAAGTTTTTTTGAGTTTGGGGAAGTTTGGGGTTTTAATTGGGGGGTGTTTTAAGTCCCAAGGATAAGGGGTTTTGGGGGTTTGGGACTGAAAATGCGGGGGCCCGGGGGAAAAGAAGTGGTCAAGGAACTGTTGGGCCCAGCCTGGGGCCCATATATTACCCGCACCCCTGGGGAGGGGACGAAAGAGCCTAGGTGTGGCCTAAAAATTTGCAAAAAAATTTAAACCCAAAATTTACATGTTACATATTTTCACTAGTAAAAAACTTTAAAACCCTTTTAAAAAATTTTCAGAACAAAGGGGAAAAAAAAAAAACTTGTGCTTAAAAAA
>JARQOD010005492.1:0-47681 GCA_033576555.1 Oophaga sylvatica
ACAATTGTTCTGGTCTGAATCCTTCTTTCCAGTTTCCTTTGTAGCCTGCTGTGTTGTGTCTGCATCTCCTGCTATCAGATAAGACAATTTCTTATTTTGTGTTTTTGCTATATTTTTGCATTTGGTCCTGCACTTCTGTGGGGGCCTTCTGGGTCCCCTCCGGGGGCTTTTGCCCTCTCAGTTTAGTTCAGCCACTGTGTTTTGTACTTTTGCTTTTTCCAGTTTTTTCAGTGGCTGCTGTTTTTGTTACACCAGAGAACTAATTTAGGTGGTAGAGGTCGTGTGATCTCAGGTGATTTTGAAATTAGTAGAGTTGGTGTTTTTCAGGGTTTTCTGGGATTGCAGTAAGTACCCTTCCTGTCCTTTTCTATTTAGATAGTTTGGGCCTCAGCGTTTGCTCATACTATTTTCTTTCTGTGTCTGTATTTCCTCTTGTCTAACCGCCATTACATGTTTGGGGGCTTTCTATTATCTTTGAGGGTTCTGCTACGGGCAGATAGCTTTCCTATTTCTATCTTTAGGTGTAGTTAATTTCTCAGGCTGTGACGAGGCGTCTAGGACCAACGTAGGAACGCTCCACGGCTGCCTCTAGTTGCGGTGGTTAGTCAGGGTACTGCAATCTCATAGATTCCAACTGCTCTGGTGTATTTCCTTTTTTTGCCTGCACTCCTCAGCTACCGTAACATAACAGCCTCCCTGCTTGCTCAGGGCCCCAGCACTTGCAGTACTTACCTCTCCCTGCTACACCGCTGTGACGTCTTCTGCATTTCCTGACAGTCACATTCAGGTCAGAGAGCGCGATGACGTCAAGTCGGTACGCCCTATGCCTGAACAGTCCAAGTGCAGAGAGCTGGAAGATGGTGACACTGAGGAGTCCAGAGTAGAGCAGTGCCCAGCGCGGAGAGGTATTTCATTTTTTTTAATGTTTAGAGCAATATATGAGGAGCATTATACACTGGAGAATTATATATGGGGCCCATCATACACTTGAGCATCATAAATAGGGCCCATTATACACTGGAGCATTTCAAATGGGGCCCATTATATATGGAGCATTATATAGGCCCATCATACACTAGAGCATTATCCATGGGGCCCATTATATACTGGAGCACTATAAATAGGGGAACATCAGACACTGGAGCAGCATATACAGGGCCCATTATACACTGGAGGATTATAAATGGGGCCCATCAGACACTGGAGTAGCATATACTGGGACTATTATACACTGGAGCATTATAAATGGGGCACATTATATATGGAGCATTATATTGGCCCATCATACACTGGAGCATCATCCATGGGGCCCATCATATACTGGAGCTTTATAAATGGTGCACATCAGACACTGGAGCAGCATATACGGGGCCCATTACACACTGGAGCATTATAAATGGGGCCAATTACATATGGAGCATTATATGGGCCCATCATATACTGGAGCACCATCCATGGGGCACATTACATACTAGAGCATCATATAGTGCCCATTATATATGGAGCTTTATATTGGCCCATCATACACTGGAGCATCATCCATGGGGCCCATCATATACTCGAGCATTCTAAATGGGGCCCATCAGACACTGGAGCAGCATATACTGGGCCCATTATACACTGGAGCAGTATAAATGGGGCCCATTATATATGGAGCATTATATTGGCCCATTATATATGGAGCATTACATTGGCCCATCATACACTGGAGCGTCATCCATGGGGCCCATCATATACTCGAGCATTCTAAATGGGGCCCATCAGACACTGGAGCAGCATATACTGGGCCCATTATACACTGGAGCAGTATAAATGGGGCCCATTATATATGGAGCATTATATTGGCCCATTATATATGGAGCATTACATTGGCCCATCATACACTGGAGCGTCATCCATGGGGCCCATCATATACTCGAGCATTCTAAATGGGGCCCATCAGACACTGGAGCAGCATATACTGGGCCCATTATACACTGGAGCAGTATAAATGGGGCCCATTATATATGGAGCATTATATTGGTCCATAAGACACTGGAGCATCATCCATGGGGCCCATCATACACTGGAGCATTATAAATGGGGCCCATTATATATGGAGCATTATAAAAATGGGCCCAATATATATGGAGCATTATATTGGCCCATAAGACACTGGAGCATCATCCATGGGGCCCATCATATACTGGAGCTTTATAAATGGTGCACATCAGACACTGGAGCAGCATATACAGGGCCCATTATACACTGGGGCATTATAAATGGGGCCCATTATATATGGAGCATTATATAGGCCCATCATACACTGAAGCATCATCCATGGGGCCCATCATATACTGGAGGATCATATGGGGCCCATTTTATATGGAGCATTATATTGGCCCATAAGACACTGAAGCATTATCCATGGGGCCCATCATACACTGGAGCATTATAAATGGGGCCCATCAGACACTGGAGCAGCATATATGGGGCCCATTATACACTGGAGCATTATAAATGGGGCCCATTATATATGGAGCATTATATTGGCCATTATACACTGGAGCATCATCCATGGGGCCCATCATATACTGGAGCATTATAAATGGGGCCCATCAGACACTGGAGCAGCATATACGGGGCCCATTATACACTGGAGCATTATTAATGGGGCCCATTATATATGGAGCAAAATATTGGCCCATCATAACCTGGAGCATCATCCATGGGGCCCATCATATACTGGAGCATTATAAATGGGGCACATCAGACACTGGAGCAGCATATACGGGGCCCATTATACACTGGAGCATTATTAATGGGGCCCATTATATATGGAGCAAAATATTGGCCCATCATAACCTGGAGCATCATCCATGGGGCCCATCATATACTGGAGCATTATAAATGGGGCACATCAGACACTGGAGCAGCATATACGGGGCCCATTATACACTGGGGCATTATAAATGGGGCCCATATTATATTGAGCACTATATTGGCCCATCATACACTGGAGCATCATCCTTGGGGCCTATCAAATACTGGAGCATCATATGGGGTTCATTATTTATGGGGCATCATATAGGGTATGGAGCATCATATGCAGCACATATGGGGCCTATTCTGTATGGAGCATTATATGGAGCCCATTCTGTATGGAGCAATATATGGGGTCCATCATATACTGTATGGAGCTTTATATGCGACTCATTATACTGTATGGAGCAATATGTGGGGCTTATTCTACTCTATGGGGACCATCCTATACTGTATGGCACATTATATGGGGATCATCATATACTGTAGCATTATGTGAAGCTCATCATATACTGTATGGAACATTATATGGGACCAATTATTCTGTATGGAGCAATATATGGGGCTCATTATTCTGTATACTGTATGGAGTAATATACTGTCTGGTTTTTGAGCTATTGTAGAATTTAAAATAGATATCAGTCATGTAATGTAAGAAGTGAAGTATTTGGCATTGTACTATACCTATATTTCTGTGCCGTATCGGAGCATCATGAATTGTGGTATGTGTTAAAGGGGCCCACTGACACTCTTTTGCCCGGGACACACGAAAACCTGGAGCCAGCCCTACCCCCCCAAACAACTTTAGGCAAGTAACCCCCAGTTTTCAATGCGTAACTATTATTATAAAGTAAATTAAGTTTGACAAGCTTAAGTAATAAGAATTGATGTCGTTGGCATTGAAATGGGCACTGTAAGTGTGCTTACTGTCCTCCACTCCCTGCTAACTTTGCTTCCCCATTGACTTGCATTGGGTTTCGTGTTTCAGTCGGACCTCCGACTTTTCCCGATAGTCGGCCGATTTAGTTCGACTCGACTTTTGAGAATGTCGGGTTTCATGAAACCCGACTCGACCCTAAAAAAGGCAAAGTCACTCATCTCTAGTAAAGAGTAGATTTGCAAGTATTACAGCGGGTTGAGAATTTTAGCGAAAAATTCTTACATCTGTAATACCCCTTTAAATATATTACACAATTGATCATTGCAATTCAGTCTCAGAGATTTAGAGCTTAAGTTTACTCCTTAGTGAATAACCTGATCACCAGTCTGTTCGGTAAGATATTTACTATCTGAGATACAGCGGAAAAGGTTGTCTGATATACTAGATTTCTTCCTACTTAGAGATAAAATAGTATTTAGAAGCAGCTTTTCCATATTAATCCCAACTGAAATGTCTAAATATGAACTCTTCATAAGCGTACAATTTTACACTGCTGCTGCAGTACGTTGACAGATTTATTTTACCCTGAGCTATACACTTGGAAAACTGTCAGCAGTTCACTTGATCAAAGGAGAACACTTTTAGTTAATGTCAAAAGACTAGAGTTGAGCGATACTTTCCGATATCCTAAAGTATCGGAATCGGAATGGTATCGCCGATATCACTAAAATATCGGCGATACCCGATACCGATACCGGAAGTCCCATGTAAGTCTATGGGAACAAAATATCGAAATTAAAAAAAAACCATTCTTGCCTTGTTGGTTAATTGTACATGAAGGAAAACAAGAAAGAGTAATGTAGAATGTATTGGGGGAGGTTGAGGAGACATTAAAGGCATAGATGTTTGACCCAATCCAATGGAATAGCATTAATTTTTTTTTTTTAGGAAATACGTTCGGATTGACGAACAAATTGACAATGTTGTTAACCTTTTTTCTATTTTGTCAAATATGTCTGTTTCACAACTTCCATGGTCTTCACCTTTTTAACTTTTCACACACTTTCTCCTTCATAATTTTCAGCAGCATCATCTTTCTCATCAAATTATTCTTCATCTTCACCTTCTTAATCTTCTAAAACTTCTTGCTATTCATCTTTTTGTTAACATTACTTATATTGTTCTTATTAAACAGTTATTATTCTTCATATTCTACTTCTTCATCTTCTTCCTATTCATCCTTTTCATCATATTCTTATTTGTGACAGACAATCCTGTACTTGTAATCTGTAAAACTCTGAATTTTCATCCTTCCGTTCTTGCTGTCACGAAAGATTTTAATTACAACAGTATTTGTCCGCGTTCAGTTTAGCCTGCAGCAGCATCAGGCATTTTCCAGGGGCACCACGAGGAGGAACGGACTCACCCCCATACACTGCTTAGTCTTCTTCTGCTTAGAATTTAGAGCATATATTTTGCTCTTCATTTTGGTCTTATACTTAATGTTCTTCTGCTTTTTGATCTTCTGCTTATTGTTCTTCTGTCTCTTGTTCTGTATCTTGTAGTTTGTCTTAACCTTCTTTGTCCTGTTGGTGATGGTACAAAAGCCAATGGAAGTAACGAGGACCAGCTGACTGTGCTGGAACCCGGAGGGTCAGCAGAAGGAAAAGAGCCAATGGCACAACGAGGACCAGCTGACGTTACTGGGACAGGGTTACTAAGCAGGAGGTACCTGTGCTCCAAAGCACTACCAAGGACCAGCAGACGTTGCTGGAACTCGGATACCGACATGGAGGCACCTAGGCCAAAGGCACTGCGGAGAACCAGCTGACGGTACTGGAACCCGGATGGGTAGCAGAAGGTACAAGAGCCAATGAAAGTAACGAGGACCAGCTGACTGTGCTGGAACCCGGAGGGTCAGCAGAAGGAAAAGAGCCAATGGCACAACCGAGGACCAGCTGACGTTACTGGGACAGGGTTACTAAGCAGGAGGTACCTGTGCTCCAAAGCACTACCAAGGACCAGCAGACGTTGCTGGAACTCGGATACCGACATGGAGGCACCTAGGCCAAAGGTACTGCGGAGAACCAGCTGACGGTACTGGAACCCGGATGGGTAGCAGAAGGTACCCATGGAAATTAAAGTTGAGGCAGCAGGACTGTTTGCCGTTCACACAGCAGGGGAACAGCTGACATTACTGAACCCAGTAACACGGGAGCAAGTGTAGACTGTGCTAACAGCACTTCCGAGAAACAACTGGCGGTGTTGTAACCCAGGGATGAGAAGAGAACATGGTGGAGGCAGCAGGACTTTTTGCCGTTCACACAGCAGGGGAACAGCTGACATTACTGAACCCCAGTAACACGGGAGCAAGTGTAGACTGTGCTAACAGCACTTCCGAGAAACAATTGGCGGTGTTGTAACCCAGGGATGAGAAGAGAACAGGGTGGAGGCAGCAGGACTTTTTGCCGTTCACACAGCAGGGGAACAGCTGACATTACTGAACCCCAGTAACACAGGAGCAAGTGTAGACTGTGCTAACAGCACTTCCGAGAAACAACTGGCGGTGTTGTAACCCAGGGATGAGAAGAGAACATGGTGGAGGCAGCAGGACTTTTTGCCGTTCACACAGCAGGGGAACAGCTGACATTACTGAACCCCAGTAACACGGGAGCAAGTGTAGACTGTGCTAACAGCACTTCCGAGAAACAACTGGCGGTGTTGTAACCCAGGGATGAGAAGAGAACAGGGTGGAGGCAGCAGGACTTTTTGCCGTTCACACAGCAGGGGAACAGCTGACATTACTGAACCCCAGTAACACAGGAGCAAGTGTAGACTGTGCTAACAGCACTTCCGAGAAACAACTGGCGGTGTTGTAACCCAGGGATGAGAAGAGAACAGGGATGAGAAGAGAACATGGTGGAGGCAGCAGGACTTTTTGCCGTTCACACAGCAGGGGAACAGCTGACATTACTGAACCCCAGTAACACGGGAGCAAGTGTAGACTGTGCTAACAGCACTTCCGAGAAACAACTGGCGGTGTTGTAACCCAGGGATGAGAAGAGAACAGGGTGGAGGCAGCAGGACTTTTTGCCGTTCACATAGCAGGGGAACAGCTGACATTACTGAACCCCAGTAACACAGGAGCAAGTGTAGACTGTGCTAACAGCACTTCCAAGCAACAACTGGCGGTGTTGGAGCCCAGGGTCAAGGAGGATGTTTAAATACTAGATCAAGTATTTTCCTTGTTACGTGTCAATTAAAAATGTCTATACTCCAAACAAGAGAAATATAACCTTTAGTACCATAAGATGATGATTTTACTTTAAAAAATATATGTAAATTAATAATTGACAAACATAAACGCATACATTAACATGTTGAAAAGCAATGCAAACCACAATAAAAATCGGTTAAATAATCTGCTATACGGTTTTAAATAAAAGCATACAAGTACATATCAGAATCCATTAATGATGGATAAGTAACAGTATGTACACCATTTTCATTTGCTGAATAATATCACTAAAAAGTTTTTAAAAATATCTAAAATTTCCATCATGTAATACTGATAATATGTGGCAATCATTTATATTAACAAAAAAAATCTTTAAAAAGTGCATAGTGAAAACAGCTATTTATGCCTGACTGTGGACTTGCAAGCATGACAACGGATAGATAAGGTATATATAGATGACACTGCATAGCCACAGATGGTGAATGGCGATGTAATACTGTACCTCAATAAAGTGTGCGTTACTACTACATCCTTTTTTTTATATAGCTTTATAAAAGGGTACGTGCATGTATGCTTGCGCCTTTGTTTGGACGCACAGACTGGCTTCCTGCTGTGACGCGTTGGGTATTGGAGCGTCTGTG
The DNA here is from genome assembly GCA_033576555.1 of Oophaga sylvatica. Classification (NCBI taxonomy): domain Eukaryota; kingdom Metazoa; phylum Chordata; class Amphibia; order Anura; family Dendrobatidae; genus Oophaga; species Oophaga sylvatica. The sequence continues at coordinate 7,562 of JARQOD010005492.1, forward strand.
CGTCTTATGACGCAGACTAACATTCACGGTGCGCATCGTTCATCATCGCAAGCGTACCGACAACACAAAGGCGTTGTCATGACTGCTTTACTCAGTAAACATGCACCTATGATGAAACATACACGCATGTGCCCTATTACATAACAAGCTACAAGAAAAATGCGTGTGAGGTGTGACACAGCTGTTTTGTTAAGGTACAGTATTATATCGACATTGTACAGGTGTCGCTATTCAGTCTGATAAATAGATATCATTCACCTATTCTATCAGTTGTCGTTCTTTCAGCACCACTTACAGGTATATATTTTGCTATTGTGACTATGCACTATTGACTTTACCAAGGTAATGCATGATTTTTGTTAGCGATTATCATGTTTACATGAAGGACCTTTATGATATGGGCTGTTAACTTTCTAATCAAATATGTATTTTTTAAAATGACACAAATATAAGTAATGTTGAAGAGGACTATTCCTACATGCATTGTTTGCACAATATTACAGGTGTACATCACGTCCCTTAATCAACATTGGATATTATATTTACTTGTATGCTTTTATTTCAAAGGCAAGAACACTGAAGTATAACCTTCGCACTGCAGCAGTTGTCAAAGTTCAACCCACATTATGCACTTCCAACATTGCAGTATTTGAGTCATCATGATGTGAGTTGGATTTGTCTAAGCTATGGAGTGACAAGGTTGACCATCAGTATCCTATAGCATAAGTAGGCTTTTGTGTTTGCATTTGTTTTCGACATGTGCATATCTGTAATAATATGTCACAATTATTTTGTTACAGATTTGTGACAAAGACAAATCATTTTATGGTTTGAAAGTTGACGTTTCAAATGTTTACAGCTTAGAAATCATGGTGTAGCCTCATATCTATGTGTAGCACTACACACTTTGAGATGTCATGTTTTTTTCACCATGATTAGGTAACTAGCAGTAATTTTTGCCGGACACACAGCAGGGGAACAGCAGGCGTTACTGAACCCCACAAACACATCAGCGATTGTTTTCATCTGTGCATCTAACACTTCTGAGCAGCAACTGGCGCTGTTGAAGCCCAGGGTCAAGGAGGGTGTAGGCAGAGGCCTAGTATGAGACGTTTGAAGTTGAAGTTGTAGTTAGCAGCAGTAATTTTTGCCAGACACACAGCAGGGGAACAGCAGGCGTTACTGAACCCCACAAACACATCAGCGATTGTTTTCATCTGTGCATCTAACACTTCTGAGCAGCAACTAGCGCTGTTGAAGCCCAGGGTCAAGGAGGGTGTAGGCAGAGGCCTAGTATGAGACGTTTGAAGTTGAAGTTGTAGTTAGCAGCAGTAATTTTTGCCAGACACACAGCAGGGGAACAGCAGGCGTTACTGAACCCCACAAACACATCAGCGATTGTTTTCATCTGTGCATCTAACACTTCTGAGCAGCAACTGGCGCTGTTGAAGCCCAGGGTCAAGGAGGGTGTAGGCACAAAATATTGAGTTATTGCCTTGTTACGTGGCCATTGCAAATGTATGTACTTCAAACAAAAATAAATGAACTTTTACTACAACAATAAAATGATAAATTTCAATTACAAGAATAGAAAAATATTTATACTTGACAGTCCTCTGTGGTTGATAACGTTTAATGGCTAACTGAAAATATGGTAACAAATTCAAAGCTTTCGAGACTACTCAGGTGTCTTCATCAGGCTAAGAGTAAAGCCAAAAATGAAGAATCACATATTTCTACACACAACAGGACACAGGAATAGCTAAGACAAGTGAGGGAGGGACAAGTGAGGGGAGACCGGCAACAAAAAGGAGAACAAGGATGAATTATCAGCGCCACACAATCACAGATAAATTAATGAATTTACCTGTGGCAAAAGACTTTTGTTTGCCCGGTCATAGCATCATGGATATGGAATTACTGGTATTAAAATATAACTTCAAATATGAGAAACGTACAAAGGTTTCAGAATATAAGCTCATCATGACCTTTGACACTGTTAGTGATGGAATGAATAGATCACATGGATTTATGTCATTCTATATCAATTAAGGAATCTGCGTCTATGCCCTTCCAGGGTCATGAAAACCCAAAAAAATACGCCAATGAGAGGGCAATCAAACTTTCTATCCTTATCTAGGAACTGTTCCAATATTTATGTTCATCCCTGTGAGATAATGACAGTTCTGATACACGTCACTTACTTGTCTTACCTATTGCACTATTCCTGTGTCCTGTTGTGTATAGAAATATGTGATGCTTAATTTTTTTAGTTAGTCTTTCCCTGATGAAGAGACGTGAGTAGCCTTGAAAGCTTGCAATTTGTTTCCATCTTTTCAGTTATCCATTAAAAGGTATCAACCACTGCTGACTCTGAAGTCTAAATATTTTTCTATCTACTGGCTAACACGGTACAAAGATACACATGTTTTCTAATTTCAAGAAGGAAAAATAAAGAAAATACAAATATAAACGCATATATGCACATGCCAAAAATAAATGGAACAACACAACACCCAAAAAATTGGTAACAAAATATAGTGTTGTAAATTTAAGAATAAAAGTACATTTTTTTTTTTATGAATAATGCTTAAGGAACGCTATGTTAAACCATAACATAGTGAAGACAATGGATTTTGTAATAGTCACTCATCATCATCATCGCAAATTTTATGTGACAGTCACAGACATTTCAATTATTTAAGTTCATAAAATCGTAACTTTCTATAGCATGTATGACATGTCCAGCATGGACTCATCAATGTGATTGATGACACAATAATGTACAATAAAAAATAACCATTTAAAAAAACATTAGGCATTGTTTGTCACAATTTAAGTGTGTGCCTGCAAGTGTAGGTGAAACAAAGGCTACGGATAGCAAAGGTATATTCTATGTCTGTATCAGACAGTGGACAGCCTCTGATGGGTAATGCCGATGTTATACTGTACGTCAATAAAGTCTGCGGCTGAAATCATGCATTTTTTGCTTGTAGAGTGTTGAAGAGGGTAAAAGAATGTCTGGTTGCGCAAAGCTTTATCCGTCAACACTACCTTCCTACTGTCACGCGTAGGGTAGGGTAGCGTGTGGCAATTAGCTGACTATCAAATGTGAGGTTAGGCTGCGTTATTGCGCACTAGGGACGCAAAAAAAAATACAGCAGTAATAATTTAATGTGTAATACTCCACCTATGACAAACAAAAAAATTACGTTCCCTCTTTAACAATGTACAAGACTAACAAGCCTAATGGTTGACGCTGACTTAATTGAGATACAGTATTACATCAACATTGTCCATGAGTAACTATGCACTGTGATACCTATATACCAGTATTAATTTATATCTCTTGTGGTTGTTTCAACAGCACTTGCAGGTATAACTACCTATTGTCAGTATGCATGATGCACTTTCTAGATGTAATAATTTATTATTGGACATTATTACCATGTTTACATGCTGGCCATTTCATATATGGTGTTTGAAGTTACAGTTGGCATCAGTATGTGTATTTTATAATGTCTGTCATAAATAAAACTTGTGATGATGATGATGAGGATTTAATGATTCGTACATCCATTGACTGCATTATCTTACAGGTACAGATAAAGTTCCTTAAAAAGCATTAATTCATAAGTCTGAAATGTACTTTTATGCATTAATTTCAAAATGTGAAGAGTAGACTATGTTTTATTTTTTGTTACCATTTCTAATAGACATGTGCAGATATGCGCTGTGATGACAAATTATTATTTGTCCATATTTGTCATAAAAATTTATCATTCTAGGCCTGCAAAACTTCACCAATTTCATGTTTTCAGCATAACAAGCAGGGTGACGGCTCTTCCCTATTTGGAGCATGTTGGTCATGTGTTTTTCTGTCCATGTGTCGGGAACAGGAGACTTCTTGCCGTTGACACAGCAGGGGAACAGCTGGCGTTACTGAACCCCCCTAACAGTAGAGCTTGTGTTTTGTTCTGTGGACACGACACTTCTGAGCAGCAACTGGCAGTGTTGGAGCCCAGGGAGTAGAGTTCAGGTGGTAGAAAGATGAACATAACAGGAGACATGGATAACGTTGCGAACCAGTTATTTAATCTGAAAACGGACAGACAAATTCTGCGAGATCCATGCCTTGTTCATTTTCAGAAAAGTAAGCCGGTCTACATTATCGGAGGATAGTCGCATGCGACGGTCTGTTAGTACACCACCTGCAGCACTAAAGACGCGCTCCGATAATACACTGGCAGCAGGGCAAGCCAGCACCTCCAATGCATACTGGCTAAGCTCTGGCCATGTATCCAGCTTAGAGACCCAAAACTTGAATGGGGAAGAGCCATCTGGGAGTACACTGAGAGGCAAAGCCAAGTAGTCTGTCACCATCTGACGGATACGTTGCCTCCCGCTGACTGGAGCCCTCTCGGATGGTGTAGACATTTGTGGCGCTGCCACAAAACTTTGCCACATTTTTAACATACTGGTCTTTCCCTGTGCAGAGGCACTGTGTGTGCTCCCTCTTGTTGCAGAGCTCTCTACACTGCCTCGACGCACAGAGCTGCTTTGTAAAGCAGTAGCAGCAGCAGTGCTCTCGGCAGTAAGGTAGAACATTAGGGATTGCACCAGTGTGTCTTGGTACTCCCGCATTTTACGCTCCCGGTTCAACGGTGTGATGAGGCTTTTGACGTTGTCCCGGTAGCGAGGGTCTAGGAGGGTGTACACCCAATAATCAGACGTCGTGAGAATGTGGGCGATGCGGCGGTCGTTTCTTAGGCACTGCAGCATGAAATCAACCATGTGCTGCAGACTCCCAACTGGCAAAGAAACGCTGTCCTCTGCAAGAGGCGTTATCTCTGCCTGCTCTGCATCACCCCACCCTCGCTCTACATACTGACTAGAGCGTTGTGTACCTCCCTCTGGAGCGATGTCTTCCTCCTCCATTGACTCCTCCTCCTCATCCTCCTCACAAAGTGAGCCCTGCCCAGCCCTTTGTGAGGAACCACGTTGCGCTGACTTTCCAGAAGGTGATGGAATTTGTGACTCCTCATCCTCCACCTCTTCCAAAACCTCATCCCTTATTGCTTGCAGTGTTTTTTGAAGCAGGCAGATAAGGGGGACAGTCAGGCTGACTAGTGCATCATCTGCACTCGCCATCCGCGTTGACTCATCAAACGCACGCAAAACGTGGCACATGTCCTTCATAGTGGCCCACTCATTAATGGTGAAGAGTGGACGGCGCAAATTGCGTGTTGATTGCGCCTGATGCAGCTGATACTCCATAACTGCTGGCTGCTGCTCACACAACCGCTCCAACATATGTAACGTTGAATTCCACCTGGTGGATACGTCACATATGATGCGATGTTCAGGAAGGCGCAATCTGCGTTGCAGAGCTGCAATGCGCGATCTGGCCATGCTGGAACGTCGCAAGTGAGCGCACTCTAGCGGACCTTGTGCAGCAGTGCATCAAGATCCGGATAGTCCCTCAAAAAACTCTGCACGACCAAGTTGAGCACATGTGCCAGACATGGTATGTGAGTGAGGTTGCCAAGGCCCAGAGCTGCCACCAGATTTCGGCCATTGTCACACACTACCAAGCCTGGCTGGAGATTCGCTGGCAAAAACCACACGTCGCTCTCCTGCTTGATGGCATTCCAGACCTCCTGCGCTGTGTGGCTTCGATTCCCCATGGGAATTAATTTCAGAACGGCCTGTTGCCGTTTGGCCACGGCTGTGCTCATATCGGTCGCATCAGGTAAGCGTCCACGGATCCATGTGGAGGTAGACCGTGACGGCTCCTGCAGCGATGATTCTGAGGAACTGGAGTAGGAGGAGGAGTCAATGTGGACAGACTTGATTCCGGCAATCCTTGGAGTTGGCAGAACACGTACAGCGCCACTCGCAAGATCTGTACCCGGCTCCACAACATTCACCCAATGGGCAGTGAGTGAAAGGTATCGTCCCTGGCCATGGGTACTGGTCCACGCATCGGTGGTCAGGTGGACCTTGCTACTGACGGCGTTTAGTAGCGCATGTTTAATTTTTGCCTCAACATGCTTTTGCAGACCAGGGACGGCTTGCCTGCTGAAATAAAATCGGCTGGGCACATTGTATTGTGGGACTGCCAATGCCATTAATTCACGGAAACTGTCAGTCTCCACCAGCCTGAATGACAGCATTTCAAGGGACAGGAGTTTTGCAATGCCAGCATTCAGAGCCTGTGCTCGTGGATGGTTTGCCGAGTATGGCCGTCTTTTATCCCATGCCTGTGCTACCGATGGCTGTTTTGTGGCCTGGGTGTGTGAGGATGACAGGGAACTTGCAGCTGTGGGTGGAATAACACTGTGTCTCTGGACAACAGTGACAGAGGTTCTTCCATGGCGATCCTTTGAGGAAGCCTTACCAGCTGTGTGTGAACTGGAGGAAGAGGCTCCAACAGGAGCTGAAGATGTAGGTGCTGCTGTAGGTTGGCCTACATCTCCAGTGTGTCTTTGTAACTCAACAAAGTGCTTTGACCGCACATGTTTCCACATATTTGTTGTATTAAGGTTACTGACACTTTTACCTCTTTTAATTTTTTGATTACACAGCTTGCATTTTACATAGCAAATATCATCTGCAACTGTATCACAAAAGGACCACGCAGAGCAAGTCCTGGGAGCGCCCGGTTTGGCTGTTGTAAGAGAACTGCTCCGAACGGGTGCCAAACTGGAGGCTACAGGCAAGCGAGTCTGCAGCCTACCTCTCCCTACTGTTTGGACCGTTGGTGCAATCTCTTCCTCAGAGCTGCTCCCACCACCTTCCTGTTCCTCACGCCATGTTGGGTCTTGGACCTCATCATCTCCACCACTACCCTCTTCCAACACCTGCTGTTGTTGGGTGGTCTGGCCAGCACCATGCTCAACAGAAACTGGCAACTGAGTCTCATCATCATCAGATGCGTTCTGCGGTGTGCTGACCATCGGCACTGGCTCACCCGCCTCTTCAGATTCAGAGAGACACAGCTGTTGCGCATCACTGCATACTGCCTCTTCTTCACATTCCAGAATGCTGCTTGGCTGGGCCCCTGTTTCCAAGCCAACAGATTCTGAGAACAGAAGCAGAGACTCAGCTGGCTCCTGTACAGAGCTCTCTGACTGCCTGGGCAATTTGGCAGGCGGTGAAGAGACTGATGGTTGTTCAACAGTGCTGTGGTCCTGAGAGGAGGTGGAAGGTATTGAAGTCGATGCATTGGCTGCCATCCAACCAACAACGGCTTCAATTTGTTCTTCACGCAGCAGGGGGGTACGCTGAGCTCCTACAAAAGTGCGCATAAAGGAACGCTCACGGGGAAAACTGGTGGATGCTGTGTCACTGGGTGCGGCAGCAGCCACAGAATCCCCACGTCCTCTCCCTGCTGCAAATCCACGGCCTCGACCACGACCACGTGCCTTACTCACTGACTTCTTCATCTTGGTAGATTGATAAAGAAAGTCAGAAAAGTTAAGGCCTAAGTGTGGTTATTCCTCACAGACTACAGTGAACCCTGCAGACAACTGTTCAGTATCTGTGAAAGGCCCCTTTGTGTACTTCTATAGTGTTTGCAACCAATGTATTGTATACGGATGGAAGCGCGTCACACTAATAGATTAGATTTTTTTCCACTAAAATGGAGCAGCACCAATTAGAGAAAAATGTGAAGGATGAGGCAGTGACACACGCTCAGCAGACTACAACCGGCAGTGGTTGAAGTACAAACTGGAGCGTAATCTGCACTCACAAAATGAAAAGCTCACAGACTACAGTGAACACTGAAACACAACTATTCACTATCTGTGAAAAGCTCCTTTGTGTACTTCTATAGTGTTTGCAACCAATGTATTGTATACGGATGGAAGCGCGTCACACTAATAGATTAGATTTTTTTCCACTAAAATGGAGCAGCACCAATTAGAGAAAAATGTGAAGGATGAGGCAGTGACACACGCTCAGCAGACTACAACCGGCAGTGGTTGAAGTACAAACTGGAGCGTAATCTGCACTCACAAAATGAAAAGCTCACAGACTACAGTGAACACTGAAACACAACTATTCACTATCTGTGAAAAGCTCCTTTGTGTACTTCTATAGTGTTTGCAACCAATGTATTGTATACGGATGGAAGCGCGTCACACTAATAGATTAGATTTTTTTCCACTAAAATGGAGCAGCACCAATTAGAGAAAAATGTGAAGGATGAGGCAGTGACACACGCTCAGCAGACTACAACCGGCAGTGGTTGAAGTACAAACTGGAGCGTAATCTGCACTCACAAAATGAAAAGCTCACAGACTACAGTGAACACTGAAACACAACTATTCACTATCTGTGAAAAGCTCCTTTGTGTACTTCTATAGTGTTTGCAACCAATGTATTGTATACGGATGGAAGCGCGTCACACTAATAGATTAGATTTTTTTCCACTAAAATGGAGCAGCACCAATTAGAGAAAAATGTGAAGGATGAGGCAGTGACACACGCTCAGCAGACTACAACCGGCAGTGGTTGAAGTACAAACTGGAGCGTAATCTGCACTCACAAAATGAAAAGCTCACAGACTACAGTGAACACTGAAACACAACTATTCACTATCTGTGAAAAGCTCCTTTGTGTACTTCTATAGTGTTTGCAACCAATGTATTGTATACGGATGGAAGCGCGTCACACTAATAGATTAGATTTTTTTCCACTAAAATGGAGCAGCACCAATTAGAGAAAAATGTGAAGGATGAGGCAGTGACACACGCTCAGCAGACTACAACCGGCAGTGGTTGAAGTACAAACTGGAGCGTAATCTGCACTCACAAAATGAAAAGCTCACAGACTACAGTGAACACTGAAACACAACTATTCACTATCTGTGAAAAGCTCCTTTGTGTACTTCTATAGTGTTTGCAACCAATGTATTGTATACGGATGGAAGCGCGTCACACTAATAGATTAGATTTTTTTTCCACTAAAATGGAGCAGCACCAATTAGAGAAAAATGTGAAGGATGAGGCAGTGACACACGCTCAGCAGACTACAACCAGCAGTGGTTGAAGAACTAACTGGAGCGTGATCTGCACTCAAAAAATCAAAACCTCACAGACTGCAGTGAACACTGAAACACAACTATTCACTATCTGTGAAAAGCTCCTTTGTGTACTTCTATAGTGTTTGCAACCAATGTATTGTATACGGATGGAAGCACGTCACACTAATAGATTTGATTTTTTTCTAATATAATGGAGCTGCACCAATTCCACTAAATAAAATAAAAAAAAAAAAGTCAGTGACACGTGCAGATGCCTACAAACAGCGGTGGATGCAGAGCAAACTGCAGCGTCACCTGCACTGTCACACACACACCTTGCACAGAGCTGTTAAAACAACACTGGCAAAATGAAGCTTTACACAGCGGTTGGTAAACTAGCCTGCCTCAAGCACAGTAGTACACAAAATCGCAATATCTAACTGTCCCTCAGAGTGAGCAGAGTAGCGTTCTGTCCCTTACTGAGTTCACAGCACAGTGACGCTAAAATGGCGGCGGCGCCTTTTATAGTGCATTCTGACATCATTTCAGCAGCCAATCACAGCCATGCCATTAGTTAAGATGACCGCAGCATTACAGGATGTGCCCACACTTCGTAGGATTCCTCATTGGCTGACTAAAATCACATTGCCTCTCAAAGAATTATGGGAACTTCCGATTCCGGTATACGATATTGAAAAAGTATCGGAATTAAGTATCGGAATTCCGATAACGCGAATATCGGCCGATACCCGATACTTGCGGTATCGGAATGCTCAACACTACAAAAGACCCATTCTTACTCCGTTATAACCACAGATGCATTGGGAGAAAAAAATGCTCAATTAATCTCTCATAACAGACATGATATGACTTGTAAAGAAATATTGATAAATACTGTTATCCTATAAAAAAGATTGTGGATGTATAACTGAAAATTACCATTTGAAAAGTTATTCCAAGGAGATCCTATTTCTATATCTTCTCTTTGGGCATATGGTCACTACTTACTGTAAGTTGTGCTCAACAGGTGATGGCAACATTTTATTTTTTTACTTTGTTTTGTCTTGAGTCATTTGTTGCCACATTGGCGCCAAATTAGTACAAATGATGCATGTGGGCTATTTGCACAGAATTATAAATGCTCTTTATTTTTGTCTTTTACTTTTATTGCACCTTTTACATCAAAAGTCTCATGATCCATTCAAATGTCACAAATATTTGACCATTTTTTGATGAAAAAAAAAACCACATGAAACATCTGGAAGTGCACTTTGTTAAATTAAATGGGCTTTGGGGAACTTCCCAGTTATCATCCATTTTTATGGTGAATAGAGATGAGAGGTTCTTTTGAAATTCAAATTCATTGACTTTGCCAAAATTCCCCCCCCCCATAAAAAAAATTCAATTTGCTGTGAAAGAATTCACACAGATTTCAATGTTTGAAAGCTTGCAATTGCTCGTAAATTACATGTGGGGGACAGCAGAAAGAGTAGGAACCTTGCTGACCATAAGAGTTTACACTTTACAGGAGACAGAGGACTCCCCTGGCCATAACTCTCTGCAGAACTGAAAAAGACAGAGAACCCCACCGATTATAACATCTTACACTCTATGGCCCCATTCACATGTCTATTTTTCATGTCCGTATGAGGTCCATTTTTTTTGCCTGCAAATACAGATTCAGGCACACCCATTGTAGTATGGTAGTGCGCACATGTCATGTTTTTCACATGGACAGTGTGTCCATATGAAAAACCCACAGACAAGTCAATTTTTTAACCAGCACCATGGACGAAATGTGTGCCGTACATGTGTACATTGATGACATCAGTGTGTCATCAATGTGACGTTTACCAGCGCCTGGGAAAAGCCATACAGTTTGCACTGTTCCCAGGCACTTGGGGCTGAAGGCAGCTGTCATCCTTGTCGCCTGCTCTGCCTGTGATTAGTGACACTGATGATAGTTGTAGTCAGTGGCCAGCATGTGTCCGGCAAATATGAAATTAATTAAAAAGAAAAACGACTTAGGCTTTCGCATATTTTTCAGAACCAGCAGAGGGAGAGTCAACTGCTGGGGCTGATATTAATAATATGGGCCATTAGCCCTAAATGTTCCCAGGCTATTAATAACAGCTCACAGCTGTTTGCTTAGCACTTGCTGGTTAGTTTACAAGGATATCCCAGAAAAAAAAGACATAGGATCCCCTTATAAATTCTAAGCAGTAAAGGCTAAACAGAGAGTTGTGGGCTGATATTAATTGCCAGTTAAGGGGCCATGGTGCTAACGGTGATCTCATTGAGGTCCTCGTAGTTCATCGGGCCACCAACAATGAGCTGATTGTGGGAATCACAGATTACGTGACCTGCGGTAACCTTAATGACGTCACCACAGGACACTGAAGCAGCGCCACAACGCTCAGCTCATCATCAACTGGATGCCAGGCTGAATGATCGAATCATGCCATCATGAAAGAGTGTTTGGGTGGTGGGTGGAAAAAGAAAGAAGGAGGGGAAGTGAAGCTTAGAGAGCGTGAAGAAGACTGTAGAGTCAGAGAAAAGGAAAGCTAGATAAGAACGGAGCAGAGAGAAGCTTCTGGAAGGACAGAAGGGGTCCTAGGGGCACGTATAGTGAAACACCACAAGGACAAACAGCCATGTAGTCTTCATAAAATGGAAATTTTATTAGTACAAAAATGGACATAAAATTAGAAAACAGGAAAATAGCAGGGGAGAAAGGACAACATGGGGTATACCCATAAATGCACATGCAAAAAAGCCTACAAAAGTAGCTAGAAACAGGGCACTATGTCGACAAAAACATGTGATTATAATTGTTATCCCAAAAGGATCAGCAAACAATGGCCATATTAACATCATAGACAATAATTATGTCATGTAGAAAATATGGCAGATTCATATCATGCCATATATGAGAGATAGCAAAAATCACACTTGTGAATTACATGTCACATCAAATTGTATATTGCAGAGAAATAATGCAAAGACCAGTGCCTCGACCAAATAAATACAATAATACATGCCATAGTTACCTGAATCTATGATACGCTACAATAAGGCTGTCCCCGACGCGCATTTCGGAGCTAGGGGCTCCTTCATCAGGGGGAATAATGGAGAGATGGAAACGCCGACTATTTATATAATAGCCACCGGAAAGAAAGTGGCAGGAGTGCATCCACGCTGCCCTGCACAGTCACCACCCCCTCCACACGCAATCACCGGAAACATGGAACCATGTGACTGGAAGATAAGCGTCAGAGGAGGCGCGGCCAAGCCAGGACAGTCGTCGCATGCGCTTATGCACAAGGGTAAGATCGCCACCATATTGGAAAAGGGCACACATCAAAAAAAGAAAAGAAAAAAGAAAATATGGACAAGACATATAACGGATGGTTCAGTACCCGATTCTGGAAAGGTAACCAAACACAAGTGGGCCCCACATGGTAGGATACCGCACAGATAGGGAACGAATCAATCACGAATGTCATAAAAATAGTCAGCATACGTTGACAAGTGGACACCGATAAAGTGAGTGCACCTCCAATAAAGCCATATAAAGAAAAACAAAAAATAAAAAATAACAAAACCAGTATCGTATATAACAACATGCATGATAATCACCATACAGGGGTAAGTATATAGTGGAAAAACCACTTTAACAATTTTTGCACGCATATAGCAATACAGATACACAACAACCCATCATGCATAGGATAATCAGAACAAAGATATATCAGTTATAGACCAAAAGTCCATTTACTAGACATAATAAATATAGCATATGTTTTATTTTAGTGCAGGAATTTTGCCATAAAATTGTAGATCCGAAGCTTGAGTATCTCGATTCCAATCCAAGGAGGGGCACATAGATAAATTGTCCACATTCCAACTAATAAAAGAATAATAAAAAAATGAGTAAAATATAAGAACAAGCACACATGTGCAGGAAATACCCCATATTTAACGAGAAGCCTTCACAAATAAGGAGCAAAGGACAAACTCTCATTGAGACCATCAGGATGGACTGTTCGTAATGTCCAAATCCATCTGGTCTCGAGTTGGGCAAGTTTCCGCCTCTTATATTGATATTCAACATATCAATGCCACGTACCCTTAATAATGACCCATCACAATGGTGAAATTCACGAAAGTGGCGTGGTAACGTCTTAAGGGTGGAAACATCCGTGCAGGAGGATGCAGCCTGAATACCCAAAACGTGCTCCCTTATACGAACTTTAAGTTGCCTGGTAGTAAGGCCTACATAAATACGATCACATGGGCAGTTGGCATAATAAATGTCAAAGCGAGAGATGCATGTTATTCTCTGCTTAATGTCAAACACCACACTACCCGTTGAATCAGTAAAAGTGGTGGAGCGTTCGATATTGGGACAAGCAATGCATCTCCCACATGGAACACATCCACCCCTACCCAGCACCACGTCAAGAAAAGTGGATGGAACCGAGGGTACATAGTGGCACCTCCGTCGACCTTGTGCAGTTTGTCTCCTCCCTAAACAACAACGATCTTAATATACATCTTACTCTGGTATGTGATCTCACGTCCATTGATTTCCTTGATGTCACTATTAAGAAAAACTGTGATGGGGTTATTCAAACGGATATCTTCCATAAAAAAATGGCAATGAACACGTTATTACACGCTTCGTCTTGCCATCCACGACATATTCTCTGTGCTATTCCTGTGGGACAATTTTTGCAGCTACGCCGCATTTGTTCCACAGATAGTGATTTTGAGATTCGTGCTAGAGAGTTAAAGATTAGATTCGGGTAGGGGTGGATGTGTTCCGTGTGGGAGATGCATTGCTTGTCCCAATATCGAACGCTCCACCACTTTTAGTGATTCAACGGGTAGTGTGGTGTTTGACATTAAGCAGAGAATAACATGCATCTCTCGCTTTGTCATTTATTATGCCACCTGCCCATGTGATCGTATTTATGTAGGCCTTACTACCAGGCAACTTAAAGTTCATATAAGGGAACATGTTTTGGGTATTCAGGCTGCATCCTCCTGCACGGACGTTTCCACCCTTAAGACGTTACCACGCCACTTTCGTGAATTTCACCATTGTGATGGGTCATTATTAAGGGTACGTGGCATTGATATGTTGAATATCAATATAAGAGGCGGAAATCTATCTAAGAGACTTGCCCAACTCGAGACCAGATGGATTTGGACGTTACGAACAGTCCATCCTGATGGTCTCAATGAGAGTTTGTCCTTTGCTCCTTATTTGTGAAGGCTTCTCGTTAAATATGGGGTATTCCCTGCACATGTGTGCTTGTTCTTATATTTTACTCATTTTTTTATTATTCTTTTATTAGTTGGAATGTGGACAATTTATCTATGTGCATCTCCTGTATGGCGGCCTCCTTGGAAAGGAATCGAGATATTCAAGCTTCTGATCTACAATTTTATGGCAAAATTCCTGCACTAAAATAAAACATATGCTATATTTATTATGTCTAGTAAATGGACTTTTGGTCTATAACTGATATATCTTTGTTCTGATTATCCTATGCATGATGGGTTGTTGTGTATCTGAATTGCTATATGCGTGCAAAAATTGTTAAAGTGGTTTTTCCACTATATACTTACCCCTGTATGGTGATTATCATGCCTGTTGTTATATACAATACTGGTTTTGTTATTTTTTATTTTTTGTTATTCTTTATATGGCTTTATTGGAGGTGCACTCACTTTATCTGTGTCCACTTGTCAACGTATGCTGACTATTTTTATGACATTCGTGATTGATTCGTTCCCTATTTGTGCAGTATCCTACCATGTGGGGCCCCACTTGTGTTTGGCTACCTTTCCAGAATCGGGTACTGAACCATCCGTTATATGTCTTGTCCATATTTTCTTTTTTCTTTTATTTTTTGATGTGTGCCCTTTTCCAATATGGTGGCGATCTTACCCTTGTGCACAAGCGCATGCGCCGGCTGTCCTGGCTTGGCCGCGCCTCCTCTGACGCTTGTCTTCTGGTCACATGGTTCCATGTTTCCGGTGATTGCGTGTGGAGGAGGTGGTGACTGTGCAGGGCAGCGTGGACGCACGCCTGCCACTTTCTTTCCGGTGGCTATTATATAAATAGTCGGCGTTTCCATCTCTCCATTACTCCCCCTGATGAAGGAGCCACTAGCTTCGAAACGCGTGTCGGGGACAGCCTCATTGTAGCGTACAGGACCGGCGTCAGCACCCAGCACACCCGGGCAAGTGCAGGGGCCCTGAGCAGGCGGGGGCCCACTCGCCGTCGGGCACCCCGGCGCCCGTTAGCGGAGGAGAGCGGTGTCAGCGCCGCCACTGACCCCCCCGCTTGCTCAGGGCCCCGGCAGCAGCTGGCACAATACTTACCTCTCTCCCGTGCCTCCGCTGCCGCAGCTCCGGGCTCCAGGGGGCGCCGGCGCTTCCTCTCACAGCAGCGCCGCTGAATGACGTCATCATTCAGCGGCCGGCGGTGGCATAGAGCGCGCGGACGCTGGACAGGTGAGATGTGTGTATGTGTCTGTGTGTGTGTGTGTGTCAGTGTGTGTGTATGTAGTGCGGTGCTTTGTGTGTGTGTATGTATGTATGTGAGAGAGTGCTTGTGTGCTGTGGTGCTGTCTGTGTGTGATGATGGGCAGGCATTGATGAATAGGCAGGCATTGATGATGATGGGGAGGCGATGATGATAATGGGCAGGCATTGATGAATAGGCAGGCATTGATGATGATGGGAAGGCGATGATGATAATGGGCAGGCATTGATGATGATGGGGAGGAGATGATGATGATGGGCAGGCATTGATGATAATGGGCGGGCATTGATGATGATGGGGAAGCGATGATGATGATGGGCAGGCATTGATGATAATGGGGAGGCCATGATGATAATGGGCAGGCATTGATGATAATGGGGAGGCCATGATGATGATGGGCAGGCATTGATGATAATGGGGAGGTCATGATGATGATGGGCAGGCATTGATGATAATGGGGAGGCCATGATAATGATGGCCATTCATTGATGATAATGGGGAGGCAATGATGATGATGGGGAGGCCATGATGATGATGAGGAGACAATTATGATGATGGGGAGGCGATGATGATGATGATGGGCAGGCATTGATGATGATGGGGAGGCAATGATGATGAGGAGGAGGCAATGATTATGAGGGGGAGGCAATGATGATGATGGAGAGGCAATCATGATGATAATGGGGAGTCTTTCCACAGCGCCCTTTCCTGAGCCGTAACAGTGCAGAACGCAGTACAGCGCAGAGGAGAGCTCCATATTTTGTATGGAGCATTATATGGGGACCAGTATCCTGTATGGAGCATTATATGGGGACCAGTATCCTGTATGGAGCATTATATTGGGTCCAGTATTCTGTATGGAGCATTATTTTGGGTCCAGTATTCTGTATGGAGCATTATATGGGGAGGGGGGGTGACATCCTGCATGGGGTATTATATGGGTGATGAGGGGGAGACTATGTGGTGCCCATAATATTGTATGGAGGACTGTACTGTCCAGTCTGTACTGTGCGCTGTGAGGATTTGGCGGTTTTTGAGCTATTGTACAATTTACAATAGATATCACTCATGTAATGGAAGAAGTGAAGTATTTGGCATTGTACTGTACCTATATTTCTCTGCTGTATCTGTGCATCATGAATCGTGGTCTGTGTTAAAGGGGCCCACTGAGGCTCTTTCGCCCTGGGCCCATAAAAACCTGGAGCCAGCCCTGGTAGCGTATCATAGATTCAGGTAACTATGGCATGTATTATTGTATTTATTTGGTAGAGGCACTGGTCTTTGCATTATTTCTCTGCATTATACAATTTGATGTGACATGTAGTGTTGAGCGATACGATACCGCAAGTATCGGGTATCGGCCGATATTAGCTGTATCGGACTTTCGATATTGACTTTCGATATTTCCCATATATCGTATACCGGAATCGGAATTGTCACTGTCACTGTGAGTGTCCGTCGGTCGGGTCTGTCAGGAGTCAGCGGCACTTACCTGGCAGAAGATCTCCGGTGGTCACGGCCTGGACTGGTTGATGGCCGCCATCATCTTTCCCCGGCGGTCACATGCAGTTTCTCGCGATAACTGCAGTGACTGCTGGGTAATCCCGGCCGTAAAGCAGTCAGTCCGATGACGTCACCGCCGGGGAAGCAGGTAATCAGCTGTGCTGCGCCGGGATGACAGCCTCTGCCTGTCATTCCGATGTAGCAGAGCTGGATCGTCGTGGGACAGTCGTTACTATGGACTGCGTCGGACAGGTGGTATACTGTTGGTTTGTTTTTTTCCTTTTTTTACAGGAGATCGATGGCGTCGCAGGAATGAGAGTATAATAAAAGAAATGAAAACTGTGTTGTCTCTTTTATTTCATTAAAATACTTTTTTCTTGCTGTGTCTCTTTTTTTATACATTTAAAAACTTTGGGATTAATAATGGATCGGTGTCTTATTGACACCTCTCCATTATTAACCGGGCTTATGTCACCGTGCAATCAACTGTGACATTAACCCCTTATTACCCCACTTGCCACCGCTACAGGGCAGTGGGAAGAGCCGGGTAAAGTGCCACAATTGGCACATCTTTTGATGCGCCAAATGTGGGGCTGCTGTAGCCTGGTATTATCAGGCTGTTGAGGGCCAAAATCCATGGGGCTTGACAGTCTTTTAATACCAGGCCGCAGCAGTCTGCATTTTACTTGGCTGGTTAACAAAAATAGGGGGACCCCTACGCCGTTTTTTTTTTCGAGGGGATCCCCTATTTTTGTTAACCAGCCAAGCTAAGCAGACTGCTGTGGCCTGGTATTATCAGGCTGGCAAGGTCCATGGATATTGGCTCATTACCAGCCTGAAAAACCAGGCCTCAGCAGTCTGCTTCATCTGGCTGGTTAACAAAAATAGGGTGGACCCCACGCCAATTTTTTTTCGAGGGGATCCCTATTTTTGTTAACCAGCAAAGATAAGCAGACTGCTGTGGCCTGGTATTATCAGGCTGGCAAGCAGGGTCGGACTGAGGCACCGGGACACCGAGAAACCTACGGTGGGCCCCAGCTCCTGCGTGGTGGGCCCTTATTTGAAAGGATAGGTCACGGGGCAGAGGGGGCGGTGGCCCCGGAACCTGCGCTCTGAGGGGGCCCACCCGGAGCTACGATACAGTTACATTCTGCGGCAGAGCAGAGAGAATCGCTCTCCCTGCTCTGCCGCCCGGAAGCTATGGGGCCTGAACAGGCGTTGGGGGGGCCCGGTGCCAGCAGTGGGCTCCCCACCCGTCATCGGAGGGTCAGCTGTATCGGCATCCAGCCGATAAAGCTGACCGCATAGAGAGAGAAGGAGCGAGCGCTCCTTCTCTCCCATAATCCCCCTCTCAGCGTATGACAGCGGGCGCAATAACATCACCTGCCGGCGCCCGCTGTCAGACGCTGAGAGGGAGAACAGTGAGCAACACAGGAGCCGGGAGGTGAGTATTTTTTTTATTTTTTTTTTAATGGGGGTGCAGTCGAGTCCTGGCTGGAGAAGTCGTCATGTCGGTGTGGGCCAGATGGAAAAGACATGAAAAGTGAACAATTCCATTAGAAAGAACATCAGCGGTAAGTCATTATCTGTACCTGTGCTGTAATCTATATGTTCTGTAGGACTGGTATTATTTAACACAGACCGTATGGCGGTAATATCAATATTGGTCTTTTTATATATAGATTATTTTGGCCAACAGCGCGGTCATTTGCTGAGGTTCTCTGATGATGGGCCCACTCAGAAGTTTTGCCCCCACTAAACCAAAACCCTAGCTACGCCTATGGCTCTCTCTCTAGTCTTTCTTTCTCGCTCTCTGTTCTTTTTTCTCTCTGTTCTTTCTTTCTCTCTTTTCTTTCTTTCCTCTCTTTCTTTCTCTGTTTGTTCTTTCTCTCCCGCTGCTCTTTCTTTCTTTTCCTCAGTACCAGCCACTGTGCCCTCATTACCAGTCAGTGTGATCAGCAGTGCTAAATGGTTACGCTTGGAGCGAGGACATGGGTGTGATTAGCTGTGAAATGGGTGTTGTCGGGGCGTGGCCTAAAATTTTCTGCAGCATGCACAGCGTGCCACAGCCTTTGTCCCTCTTTCCCTTATTCAAAGGTTGGGAAGTATGATGTTGGGCCGCAAGAATATATTTTCTCTGGTGGGCCCAAGGTACTCCAGTCCGACGCTGCTGGCAAGGTCCATGTATGTTGGCTCCTTAACAGCCTTAAATACCATGCCTCAGCAGCAGGGGCGTACATATAAATCATGGGGCCCCATAGCAAAAGTCTGAATGTTCCCCACCCCCCCAAAAAAAAAACCCAGAGGCATTGTAAATGTAAAGTGCCAGCACAGTGAGGGAAGTTGAGTCGCACAGAGACAGGGGTTTTGGGGGTACTCGGCACCGATCACGTCGACTTCTATGGGGGATGTCACGAGTAGCACAGCTCGGTCCGTGACCTGGGCGATCACTGGAATGTGGGATATTTCCAGGGGATGATAGAATGTTCGCGTAGTTTGTCGTGACGCCACCTGTAGTACCTGGTCAGGGTGACCAGCGCTGCTGTGCAGGTCCTCTGGCAGGGATGGTGTAGTGCAGCTAGGTGATAAGTCTTCTACAGATAAGACGGTATCCTTCCAGGGCAGATAGATGTGAGATAGAGCAATGGTGCAGAGTGATGTAGCAGAGTGGAGTATGCGACGTAGTAAGAAAGCAGGAAAGGAAACAATTCTTACTACAAAGACATGCAGCATAAGGCTGCCTCAACCCCTCCCATCCAACTAGCTACACCATGTTCTAACCATGAGCTAGACCATCCCATTGGGTCCGCCTACACTCAGCTGGCATAGTGTACTGTTGAATGCAGTGGTTGGAGTCAATGGGGTGTTTCCTCCTTACCTGAGAGTAAGTTGTCACACCGCTGGGTGCGATGCAACATCTCTGTGGCGACTGGACCCTCGGGTGCTTCTGTCTTTTCACAAATGCCGGCTTTACCCGGCAATTGAATCAGAGGCTATTTTACTATGTAGAAGTGAATAAACTATAAATATATGTATATATATATGTCACAATGACATGTATATATATATATATATATTGTGAACAGTGAAGGAATATGTGGTGAATGAGGTGTATATTTCACCTAAGTACCTTGCTGACTGGTATGAGCGAAATGTGTGGCTTTGTAAACCTGGTGGTAAAGAAAGGTCACTACACCTGCCATTCAGTACACGCTTGCAGCTCAGACCTGAATCCACTCAGGTGTTGATTAGGAAGCCAGAAGTAGGTGCTTGGGAGCACAGTCAGACAGCTCATTCAGTCTGGACAGGAGTCCAGGCACGGAAGGAGACTCCGGGAGGTGGGCTCTCTCTGTCTGGGTGCTCGAGGTACCCCGGACACAAAGAGGAGACTCTGCGACACTCCATGCTGGTGACTACTGAATAGGAGGTGACCTCTCTCAAGTCTGGATGTTGGAGTTGCCTTCAGACATAAAGAGGAGTGTCTGTGAAACTCCATACTGGTAACAGTGATCATATGTGTTGTTTTGGGCACAGACTGGTAGAGTCTGGGTCCCGGATAGAGAGGGCCATCTATCTAAGTGTAATTAGTGGCTAGACAAGCCCAGGTCTTTTGTTTATGCTTTGTTTTATCTGTGTGCTGTGGACTTTAATAAAACTGGTTGCGGCCAGTTTTCACCAAACTGCTGTCTGAATGAACTGTTTCCGTGCCATTCTGTCTACCCAGACAGCGATCCTAGAGCTAAATACCCTGGAAATGTTACAATTGGCGGAGAATGCTGGGGCAGCGCAGTGCCTGATACAGTTAGTGCTGGAGTGTGTATGCAGCACAGTGGATTAGAGACAGCAATAAAGGTGAAGTCTATTGAAATAGCAGCAGAAAAAAAAAAAAAAAAGTGTGTCAGCAAGAGAAACGTCTGTGGAGCAGTCTTAAAGAGACAGTAGCCCTAATAGACTTTGCAAAGAAAAAAAAAAAAAAAAAAAAAAAGGGTGTTTGCACAGCAAGGCTGAATTTTCTGTGGAAAAAAGCTGTGTAGTGTGTATGCCTTGACTGAAGTCTGCCGTTGTGAAGACAGAGATATCTGACAGCATGGAGGCGCTGTTTGAACAAATGGCGCAAGTTAATATGCAACATAAGACTGCTGTAATTGAGACAGATGAGTCCGGCAGTATGGAGGAGCTCGTTGAGTACCTGGTGCAGGCCCAGCGAAGCATGCAGCAGAGCATGGAGCAGCAGCGCCTGCAGCACCAGCAGCACATGCAGCAGGCCCAGCAGCAATTCCTGCAGCAGCAGGAGAATAACCGGTTATTTGTTGAGCAGATGACAGCACCAAAAAAGGATTTCGGTGCCGCGTCCCGAAGTAATGTTGTGAAGGCACCGGCGTTGTCCACTATAAAGAAGGCGGTAAGACGGTCCTTGAGAAAAATGACACCTCGTGATGATGTGGAGGTATATCTTACTAGGTTTGAGAGACTGGCAGAGAAGGAGAATCTGCCACTATCTGAATGGGCCATGGCGGTCGTACCCTATCTGATTGGGGAACCCCAAAAAGTCTGGGCTGACCTGAGCAAGCAGGACAGCGAAGACTATGCCAAGTTGAAAGCGGCGATTCTTACCCGGCTGGGTGTTACGGTGACAGCCCGTGCCAGGGGAGTTCGTGACTGGAGATACAGTTGGGAGTCTGCAGTCAGCAGGCTTGATTATGGAGTTGAAAAGGTGATAGTGGACCGCTACACCCAAGCACGTCCTCCTGAGGTACAGCCGTCTGAGAGGTCATCACTTCGGAGTTCCCGGACGCTGAACTCTCACGGTAAGAGCGTTCCAGCTGTTGGGGACATGGGGTATGCTGATAAGCGGGTTCAGGCCCGAGGGGACATGTGGGTGGGAGAGTGTGATGGACAGTGTTGGAGCTGGCGTGAAATTGCAGCGAACTGTCCAATAGAGGGGGAGCCTATGTGCCGTGATGTTGGCAGGTCCCTCTCTCTCTGCGCAGAACCTGTGTGTGTGTCCACCTCAGCCGAAGAGACTGGACCACAGGGGTCCCCGGTGGTTGTAAGTGACTGCCCAGCACAGGCCCTCTTGGACTCAGAGAGTCCAGTGACTTCCATATGTGACAGCCTGAGTGATAGGGACTTCATCCCTGATAAGCACCTGAGTGTGGTGTACATCCATGAAGACACCAAAGTCTACCCAGAGACTGCCGTGGACTTGGTCCCCAAACTCGGGGAGGTTTCATATGAAGTGGGGGTAGTGAAGACCCTGGTGCACCCCGTTATATTGGGTAATGACTTTCCCCGGTCTAAGGATCTCTGGGGGAAAAATGTTTCTGATGGACAGTGTGATGAAGCTCCTACTGAGGGTGCGCAGTCCCGAGGGGCGGAACACAATGCTAGTGGGCCGTTAAACTTATGTGATAATGATGATGACCATGATAATATTGATAATGATAATGATGATCATGATAATGATGATGACCATGATGAGGATGCTGATATTGATAATGATGATAATGCTAATCATAATAGTGATGATACTGATGATGACCGTGATAAAGATGACATTTCTTTGCAGGTGATGTTGGGAGACGAGGATGGTGGTTCTCGGGAACCGAGTGTCCCTGACCTGCCTGGCTCCTGTGACAATTTTGGGAGTGAGCCGGTGCGAGACCCCACTCTTAAAACGGCACAGGAAAATGTAATTGTTCTGAATGAGGTTCCCCAAGAGCCTGGCTCTGAGGAGAGGTTTCCTCATGCTGCCATGAACAATAACCTATTGTATAGGGACACTGAAGTCCAGGGAGAGGTCGTAAGTCAGCTCCTGGTATCTGAGCTATATGGAAGTATAGTGCTGGGGTTATCACATAGTCACATACTTGAGGGACCACCTGAGGGAAACCAGGGACCAGATGGTGAAGTTAATGTTGTGGATGACATGTTAACTAAGGTTCCAGATCAAGATGTGAATGAGAATGAATTGTATAACCCTGACAGTGAGCCGGATGTGAATGAAAATGAAGTGTCTAACCCTGGAAGTGAGCCAGATGTGGCTGAGAAAAGGGGGTCAGACAGGGATAGTGGTGGTGATAGTGAGTCATCTGATGACAATAAAGCAACCAGTGCAAGTGAGGAAGGCATGGTAGCAGAGGAGATTGAGAGTCCTGAGAGGAAGGCTGAGGCTGACCTTGCAGTCGGACGGAGGATGGCATCTGAAGATGTTGTACCGTTGGCCGGTTCCCTGGCGAAGACTAAGGTGAAAGACAGGACTCTGAAACTGAACACAGCACAAGTGGATGCTGTTGAAAATGAGAAGTTATCAATGTATGGTGTGGATCTGCATCAGGCCAAGGACTCGGAAGGTGATGCTGCAGAGGTGGAGAAAGCCATGGAAGTGGTGGACACCAGGCCAGGTGCCTCACCAGAGGCTGATGTCTCAAGTGAAGCTGTGAGGAACAAGACTGAAGATGTGGGGAATGACTCTGCCCCGGAATATGTTTCTGCTGGAGACAGCGGCGTGGACGGTGTACTGTCCGGATCCGTGGCTGCGACTCGCGAAGCTCGGGCCGGAAGTTCGGCGCCCGGTGCGCCATCGGAGTTCCCGAGCGACCCAAAGGATCTGGATAAATCCCAAGATGAGATTTTGAGACCTCGGGTTGGCCTTGGTGAGCTCAGGCGCATTTTCATGGAGTCTACACTTGAACCACGTCCCAGTGAGTGGGAGGGGCGATGTGTCGCTCCGTTGCCGCTGCAGATACACGGGAGCTCAGATGGGATGCAGAACGTGGTGGAAAAGAAGACTGATGGTAGGGCTTCTGAGCATGTCCTACCAGAAGAGCCTGAAGAAAGGGCCGAAGACGTAAAGGACGTCCAACAACTACAGGAGAAGATGCGTAGCCATGAGGATCTCCTGGAGAAAGAAGTAAGAGCTCTGAGTCTTATGCAAAGTGAGCCTGTACCAGAAGAGGATAAATTATGTGTACCGACCAAGAAAAACGATCAGCTCCCTCTACAGTGCCAATCGTTTGAACAGTGTGGCTCGGAATGGTCAGAGACCATGACAGAGGCACTTGGGTTCTGTGAGGTAGAATTTATGAATCAACTGATATTTAAGAAAGTAGATGTGCTAAAGAAAGTTCAGGGGGAATTAGAGAAAACCCCTATACCTCCTGTGACAGTTGGTGACACAGGGTCAGTGCCCCAAAAACAGGAGGTACGAAAGTTTCTGAGGAAGAATCAGCAGAGCTGTTCTGACGTGCCTGGTCGTACTTATCTGGTGAGCCACTATACCGAGACTGAGGCTGGCACTAAAGTCAAGATGAAACCGTGCAGGATACCCGAGGCCCGCAGAGAGTATAGGCCTGGGAGGGTACAGGGTAGTGCGGATGCTTCAGAAGAAGAGAAGACTGATGTTGGCTATGACAGTGGTGAGGATGAAGCTGATGAGGGTCATGACTGGTCCAGAGTTCACTGTCTCTGTTGGATTGTTGACCAGCCCTCCGGTCTGGATGACCAGCCCTCCGGTCTGGAGAAGAGGGAGGGGATATGTGAGACAGTGAAGGAATATGTGGTGAATGAGGTGTATATTTCACCTAAGTACCTTGCTGACTGGTATGAGCGAAATGTGTGGCTTTGTAAACCTGGTGGTAAAGAAAGGTCACTACACCTGCCATTCAGTACACGCTTGCAGCTCAGACCTGAATCCACTCAGGTGTTGATTAGGAAGCCAGAAGTAGGTGCTTGGGAGCACAGTCAGAGAGCTCATTCAGTCTGGACAGGAGTCCAGGCACGGAAGGAGACTCTGGGAGGTGGGCTCTCTCTGTCTGGGTGCTCGAGGTACCCCGGACACAAAGAGGAGACTCTGCGACACTCCATGCTGGTGACTACTGAATAGGAGGTGACCTCTCTCAAGTCTGGATGTTGGAGTTGCCTTCAGACATAAAGAGGAGTGTCTGTGAAACTCCATACTGGTAACAGTGATCATATGTGTTGTTTTGGGCACAGACTGGTAGAGTCTGGGTCCCGGATAGAGAGGGCCATCTATCTAAGTGTAATTAGTGGCTAGACAAGCCCAGGTCTTTTGTTTATGCTTTGTTTTATCTGTGTGCTGTGGACTTTAATAAAACTGGTTGCGGCCAGTTTTCACCAAACTGCTGTCTGAATGAACTGTTTCCGTGCCATTCTGTCTGCCCAGACAGCGATCCTAGAGCTAAATACCCCTGGAAATGTTACAATATATATATATATATGTATTCTATGTGTGTATATTTTGTGTTTACAAGGAAAGAAAGTGTTTTTTTAGTTGCGATATTTTGTTCCCATAGACTTACATGGGACTTCCGGTATCGGTATCGGGTATCGCCGATATTTTAGTGATATCGGCGATACCATTCCGATCCGATATTTTTGGATATCGGAAAGTATCGCTCAACTCTAGTGACATGTAATTCACAAGTGTGATTTTTGCTATCTCTCATATATGGCATGATATGTATCTGCCATATTTTCTACATGACATAATTATTGTTTATGATGTTAATATGGCCATTGTTTGCTGATCCTTTTGGGATAACAATTAAAATCACATGTTTTTGTCGACATAGTGCCCTGTTTCTAGCTACTTTTGTAGGCTTTTTTGCATGTGCATTTATGGGTATACCCCATGTTGTCCTTTCTCCCCTGCTATTTTCCTGTTTTCTAATTTTATGTCCATTTTTGTACTAATAAAATTTCCATTTTATAAAGACTACATGGCTGTTTGTCCTTGTGGTGTTTCTTTATTATGTACAGCTAGTCTATTCCATTGTCCGATAATTACATGCATAGTGATATAATTCTTATTATATATTCACATGTTGATTGTTTGCATGTATTATGGTGTCTGCAAACCTTTGCACGTATAGTGAGTAGTCCATCCGTGGGGCCCGATCCAATAGTGGAGGTACCAGGTCGCAGAAGGGACACCGGCCCCTAGCTTAGTGGAGAACTTCAAGCCTCAGCTATCAAGCAGGAGGCAGTGGCATCTTTAGGAGCCTCAGCTACAGAACCACAGCTATCTTCTCCAAAAAGGTAGCCATAAGGGAGCAAGGAAACGCAGAGAGGACATTATCCGCCAAGGTCCACGGCTACTGGCTTGGGAGACTGACTGTGAGGTGTTGGACAGGAAGGAAAGGTGGAAAGTCAGCACAGTGAGACGACCGAAGAAGGAACATATTGAAGGGAGTCCTGGAAAGGTGTATCCTGAACTACCTTGGAGTTTGCTGAGCCCCTCACCTGGAGGACCGGCACCAAGCGGGCACCTGTGCACACCAGAACTGTGAGTAAAGCTTTGGAATCGACGCCCAGCTTTGTCTTCTATTCATTCCTGCGTCACCCATCCAACACTGCTACATCTAGGAACATTACCATCTTCTATATCCTACATCTGCCCTGGGACTAAGCTCTGCCTGTGGAGAGCTATACCAACTCTGCTGCATCACCACCAGTCCCAGCGGATCTGCATCTGAAGCGACAGTAAATATCTTTATTGCCGACTAACACAGGTGGTGTCACAAATACTTTATTACAAACTCTATTATCTCTTGTAAATATAAACCCTTTTATTGGATGCCCAGGGCCATGGACCGGGTCACTGCCACTGTGACACTGACCCTTTAAAAAGCGGTCCGGTACCGAGTACCCCACTGCCCTGGCGGGTGCTCCATTTGGTTTTGCATTTTCATTTTTTGCTCCTCTTCTTCCCAGAGCCATAACTTTTTTATTTTTCTGTCAATATGGCCATGTGAGGGCTTAGTTTTTGCAGGCCAAGTTGTGCTTTTGAACGACACCATTGGTTTCAACATATCGTGTACAGAAAAATGGGAAAAAAATTCAAGTGCGGTAAAATTGCAAAAAAATGCAATCACACATTTGTTTTTTGTTTTGATTTTCTATTAGGCTCACTAAATGATAAAACTGACCTGCCATTATGATTCTCCAGGTCATTACGCGTTCATAGATAAAAAAAAAAGAACCTAGACATTTTTGATGTTTAAGTGGTAAAAAATAATTCCAAACTTTGCTTTAAAAAAATAAATAAAAATTGCGCCATTTTCTGATACCTGTAGCATCTCCAATTTCGTGACTTCGGGTTGGGTGAGGGTTTATTTTTTGGGTACTGAGCTGATGTTTTTAATGATACCATATTGGTGCAGATATGATCTTTTGATTGCCGGTTATTGCATTTTAATGCAATGTGTATGCAACCAAAAAAAAACATAATTCAGACCTTTTGACTTTTTTTCTCGCTGCGCTATTTAGCGATCAGGTTAATCCTTTTTTTTATTGATAGATCGGGCGATTCTGAACGTGGCGATACTAAATGTGTATATTTGTTTTTTTTATTGTTTTATTTTGAATGGGGAGAAAGGGGAGTTCTCCACATTAGACATTACCTTTCTGAATCCTGCTCATGTAGGTACTATACACATGACCAGGTTTTTAAATACATCAGTTAGGGATTAAATACATTAGTCAGGGACTGCTCTGATATGGGTATACCTTGATGTTTGGTAGAGCGGCTTAGAATACATTTTTTGCAAAAAACGTGTCAACTGAATACCCTGTGTTTTATCATCTTTTTACCAGTACTTGCTGTCTACTGTTGCTTTTTTACAGAGTATTTTTATATGTTTGTTTTGCTGTGTTTTTATGTATTTAGACTATAAAATTCACACTCATTTTCCTCACAAATTTGGGTGACGTTTGTCTTATATTAATTAAAATACTGTACATTCAAACATTTAAGAATCACAGCCAGTTTCTATGGTGTCTTTAAAAATTAGGAATAACATACCAAACAGAACCCTTAAAAGGTATTGTCCAATACCTAAAATGTCCTTTATAAAAACATATTTTTACACCATAATAATTAAGGTTATTAGCTTTGATTTTAAAAGGCGCTACACTTCTCCCTATACTGATAATCCATAAATGTGTTTTTTAAATTTACTTTCTTTTGAGGAGCTACCCACACCATCTATAAACAACTTCATACTGTAAATCATCATCATGGAGCAGAGATATAAGCAATGAGTGACACAAGAGCCGCCCAAAACCTTATAGAACTGTACACTATTTAAGGTTGGTTTCAGAAGCTGTGTGGGACTGTTCTGGTGTCACTCATTGTGCTCATCTGTGGCCCTTGATGATGTCTTGTTTCATAGTAAAAATCTGCGATGGCAAAGATGAAAGTAGAGAGGCTGTGCTACAATGACAGCTGTTAAATAAGTAATCTATAATAAGATAACAATGTAAAAAAATACTTTTAGATATATTGATAATTGAAAGTGCATTTACAATGATTAGCGAATTTTGTAAGGACATTTTTGATGACTACAATAGATTTATCATTCCACTCTTTATAATTGGTTTAAACTATTTATCTGAAAACTAGCAATTAAATGGCAGCAGACCAAGTGTTGCCGTAATTTAGAGATGAAGTGAAAGTTGAACATATCTCTGTAGTTAGCATAGCATTTATGGATAGAGAGAGAGAGAGAGAGAGATAGAGATCAAAAACTTGTAATAAAAAAAGAACAAAAATATATTAAAATTGTATTTTTCAGTATTGCATTGCAATAAAATTAATCAAGTTTGTACAGTCATGGCCAAAAGTTTGAGAATGACACAAATATTATATTTTCACATGATCTGCTGCCCTCTGGTTTTTATGTGTGTTTGACAGATGTTTTTATCACAGAGAGAAATATAATAATTGCAAACATATGAGTAACAAAAGCTTATATTGACAGTTAGAATGAGTTAATGCAGCAAGTCAATATTTGCAGTGTTGACCCTTCTTCTTCAGGACCTCTGCAATTCTCCCTGGCATGCTCTCAATCAACTTCTGGACCAAATCCTGACTGATAGCAGTCCATTCTTGCACAATCAATGCTTTCATTTTGTCAGAATTTTTAGGTTTTTGTTTGTCCACCCGTCTCTTGATGATTGACCACAAGTTCTCAATGGGATTAAGATCTGGGGAGTTTCCAGGCCATGGACCCAAAATCTCTATGTTTTGTTCCCTGAGCCATTTAGTTATCACCTTTGCTTTATGGCAAGGTGGTCCATCATGCTAGAAAAGGCATTGTTGATCGCCAAACTGCTCTTGGAGGGTTGGGAGAAGTTGCTCTTGGAGAACATTCTGGTACCATTCTTTATTCATGGCTGTGTTTTTAGGCAAGACTGTGAGAGAGCCAATTCCCTTGGCTGAGAAGCAACCCCACACATGAATGGTTTCAGGATGCTTAACAGTTGGCATGTTTTTTTGGTTGCTGCAACATTGCATTAAAATGCAATAACCAGCGATGAAGAAATCATATCCACACCAAAATGATGTAATTAAAAACATCATCTCGGCACGCAAAAAATAAGCCCTCATCCAGCTGGTGATGTTAGGAGACTGAGTATAATTGGGTGTTATCAGCAAATACCGTATTTTTCAGACCATAAGATGCACTTTTTTCATCCAAATTTGGGAGGAAAATGTGGGTGTGTCTCATGGTTGAAATGTAGCATGTGGGGAGGAGGCAGGAGGCAGCAGAGGAATGAGATAGCAGGAGGCAGTAAATGTCCCCGCTGCAGGAAACTGAGCTGGGAAACCACGTAGTCCCGATACTTAAAGTGAAGTGAATATTCAATAGCCACTTCCCCGCCCACCTGTCAGCACCAAGCAGTGGGCGGGGAGCAGCAAATGAATAGTCCTTCACTTAAACAGTGGACCCACATGGTTCCCCCAGTTTCGGATTGCTGGAGCAGCTGGGGAGATCTGTATCCGGTGGAGGAGTGGTGCCACAGGAGGGAGGGATGCCACATACCTAACAGCGCTGATGCATTGCTGAATGCTGTGTGGAGGACATGTGTTGAGGTCATGAACAGGGCGGGAGGAGCATCAAATGACCGCACAAAGCCCTGCCTCTTCATGATTTCATCACAGGTCCTAGAGATACCTCACTACAAACAGTGCAGCTTCCTCTTACATGATCTGTGGTGAGGTCATAAGAGAGAGGGCACTGTGCAGTCATGGCTGGCTGCAGGACCTGCACAAGAAAGAATTAATTAAAAGGTTAGTAATTATAGCACATAAAAAAGCACTCTGCCACTCCTGTGGTGAACTATAACTCCCAGCATACCATAGGATCTGCAGGACATGCTGGGAGTTATAGTTCTCCCATGGAATCTTAAAGCAGCACTTCAGTGTTATTTTTCAGTTCTGGAGTGGTGCTTTAAATATAAGCCCTGTGCCCCCATTCTTAGGCTGGGGTCACACATGAGAGAAAGTTGCACGATTCTCGTGCGAGTCTCTCGCAGGATCACCTGACACTGCCGCAGGCACTCGGACCGGAGCATGAGGGTGCATTTATTTATATGTAGCCGCACGCTCGGTCCAAGTGACGAAGGCAGTGTCGAGTGTTCATGCGAGAGACTCGTGCAAATTTCTAGCATGTGTGACCCAGGCCTTATACTCACCCTCTGGCGTCTTCACATAGTAGTTTACAGACACCACACTGGTCCAGCAGCACCATCTTCTACCCATAGCTTCCAACATAATAACATACTATTACATATAATAACACCACATATAATAGTATGTTATTTATGTCATTAAATTTTTTACCACATTTTTTGCTGCAAATATATTTTTGCCTATTATCCACCTCTAAAACCTGG
The DNA here is from genome assembly GCA_033576555.1 of Oophaga sylvatica. Lineage (NCBI taxonomy): Eukaryota > Metazoa > Chordata > Amphibia > Anura > Dendrobatidae > Oophaga > Oophaga sylvatica. Next base: position 38,356 of record JARQOD010005492.1, read on the forward strand.
GTGCGTCTTATAGTCCGATACGTCTTATAGTCCGAAAATACGGCAGTTGGTACTGAAAACCAAATCTACTGATTGTTTGTCCAATAGGGGCAATTTATAAGGAGAAGAGGAATGGAAAGTTCGTTCTTTGTAGAATTTTTTTGTGCTTTTTCAGGCATGTTCCATACATAATTCGCTTGAAAAAGACATCTTGTGTAGAGTGAAAGAGAAAGGGATTTTCAGCTCCATAGTTCACATTGATTTCAATGGGGTTCAGGTTCACTTTCAGGCATAGTACTGGTACCAGAAATGAACTTTGTACTAAAGTTCAGTCTGGTACCAGAATCTGAACATCCATGGGTCCACTTATCATCCTTACTCTTGTGCACAATTCTCAAATCCACCTCAAAAACATGACAGTTTTGCTCCGAAAAAAAACTAAGCAAAAGGACTCAGTGTGCACATATCCTTAGGTTCTGTGCTCAGGATGAGTTTCTGCTGAGTTGACATTGTGTATTTTCACTGTACAATATACACAGCATCTTACAGTTCCAACAAATTAGATTGGCTGTACTGTATATTGACACCTCATGATTAATGTGCTTTTTCTTTTACTTAGCATAAGGGTACGCTCACACTACCTTTTAATATGCTGAGTGCTATGCGATGTTTTATCAGATACCAATTGGACAAAGTATTGTGGGGAAAGGGGTGGGGCAGTCGCCCGGGCTCTGAGGGCCCCACTTGGTGCTACGCTACTGTTCACTGTATGGGAATGTCCATAGCGCCCATACAGTTACACTCTGTCACACAGCATGGAGGCTTGATTTCCCTGCATTGCTACAAAGCTGCTATGGAACCCATCATCGCAAGCTCAACTGGATGCCAATACAGTTGAAATCACTGATAAGACATGGAGTGACACTCCCATCATACAACCCTGTGTCTGACTATAACACAGACAATGACAGCGGACGTGATGACATCATTACTTGGCGCCTGCTGTCTCGGGATGAGCTGGTGATAAGCAGGGGAACAAGGAAGAGAGGTGAGTATTGTAATTTTTTTTTAATCGGGAGTGCATTATACTATATAGAGTCTGCCTACAGGGATACTATAGAGGCCTATGGGGGTGCATGATACTATATAGAGTGCACATGGGGAGTCCATTATACTACATGGATACCTATGGGGAGTGCATTATACTGTATAGAGGCTATTCATGGGGCCATCATACAATGTAGGAGATAATGTGGGGTCTTTGTATAATGTAGGGTCCATCACTGAGTGTTGGAGCCAAACAGTTTGGAAGCTACTAAAGGTCAGTATACTGTATATGGGGTACTATACAGTGAGGGGACATTATACTATGCAAAAGAGAGCATCATATTGTGTGCATGGGAGAATCGGGACATTCTTAAATGTTAAGTGGGCACTTAATATATATATACAGTACAGATCAAAAGTTTGGACACACCTTCTCATTCAAAGATGTTTCTGTATTTTCATGACTATGAAAATTGTATATTCACACTGAAGGCATCAGAACTATGAATTAACACATGTGGAATTATATACTTAGCAAAAAAGTGTGAAACAACTGAAAATATGTCTTATATTCTGGGTTCTTCAAAGTAGCCACCTTTTGCTTTGATGAATGCTTTGCACACTCTTGGCTTTCTCTTGATGAGTTTCAAGAGGTAGTCACCGGAAATGGTTTTCACTTTACAGGTGTACCCTGTCAGGTTTAATAAGTGGGATTTCTGGCCTTATAAATGGGTTTGGGACCATCAGTTGTGTTGTGCAGAAGTCTGGGGATTTATTCAAAATTGAAGGCATACTGAACCAGCATGGCTACCACAGCATCTTGCAGCGGTATGCTATTCCATTGCGTTTAGTTGGACCATCATTTTTTTTTCAACAGGACAATGACCCCAATCACATGTCCAGGCTGTGTAAGGGCTATTTGACCAAGAAGGAGAGTGATAGGGTGCTACGCCAGATGACCTGGCCTCCACAGTCACCAGACCTGAACCCAATGGAGATGGTTTCTGGTGAGCTGGACCGCAGAGTGAAGGCAAAAGGGCCAACAAGTGCTAAGCATCTCTGGGAACTCCTTCAAGACTGTTGGAAGACCATTTCTGGTGACTACCTCTTGAAGCTCATCAAGAGAATGCCAAGATTGTGCAAAGCAGTCATCAAAGCAAAAGGTGGCTATTTTGAAGAACCTAGAATATAAGACATAATTTCAGTTGTTTCACACTTTTTGTTAAGTGTAATGTATAATTCCACATGTGTTAATTCATAGTTTTGATGCCTTCAGTGTGAATGTACAATTTTCATAGTCATGAAAATACAGAAGCATCTTTGAATGAGAAGTTGTGTCCAAACTTTTGGTCTGTACTGTATATATATATATATATATATATATATATAGGGGAATTCAGGTTATTGCGGCTGTCAAAGGAACACACATAAGGCATTAATACTTTCTAGGTGGCAAAATGTGGGCACTTTGAGAGAACTTGCATGCAGCATTACTATATTCTAGGGGGTTGTTTTACCATTTGCAAGGCACACAGTAGTTGCAGTAAAACAGACACATATGGCAGCAGGGGCTAAGCATTAGGGTATTAGCAGGATGAGGAGTTTGTGCTGGTTGAGAATAGAAGGAACAGTGCTGGAAATGTGAACAAATGTGTTATTGTAGTAATCTCTGCATTCGAGTCATGGCTGGGAGAAGTTGCCATGTCAATCTGGGCCAGATTGAAAAGACAGGAAAATTGAACGACTCCATCAGAAAGAACATCCTCTGTAAGTCACTATCTCTAATTGCACTGTAATCTATTACATGTTCTTCAGGTCTAGTATCTACCACTCCTAAAACAAAAACTACTTGAAAAGTTATGAATGAAACCACAAAGTTGGCAATGATCGATAGCATTATTTTATTTAAAGACACCAAAAAAAGACAAACGAGATGGAAAAAAAACCCACACAAGACTGAAAGACATGATATAAAACATATACATAATTAAAAAAGGAGGCTGAGCAAAATACGTGGCACTATAAGTTTGATTATAATATATTTATAAAGTTCAAATGCACATTGTTTAAAAATCCAAAGAAAAGAGGTATTGAGATATATTTATAAATGTGTGTATTATAAAATGCTGTGCACAAACAAGATAAGACAAATAAGTGCAATATAGAGTGCAGTGCAAGTGCAAATGAATTTGTCTTTAATTTTCAAAGTAAATCATGATGGATCGGAAAGTACAGTAACCTCAAATGAAACTAATATAGCTGAGAGAAATAAACATATTAAGATATGAGATTCCAGAGTCAAATTACCTACCTGAATTCATGCTGTAAATAATACTGCTGTTGTCTCCTCACACTCCAACACATGTTTCTTCCTCAAGGAGTGACAAGGTTAAGAGGGCTTGATGGTATTAAATACAATTAATAAAAATCTCAGAGCCAATAAGGAGTCACTTACTCAGGTGCACATTATCAGGCGCATAAATGCATTTTGCCAGGGTGGTCGCTCACCAGCTCTGAGTCTCGCGGTGAAGTTACAATAAGGCGCCGTCCGTGACATCACAGGCGAGGTGCTGACGGTAGGCACAAGCACAAGCGGAAAGGATGCCATGCTCACAATACCCGATCAGCTATGATACTCATGGGCAAAGTAAAGGGCAGAAAAAATTAGAAGCTATAATGCTGATAAGCAGATAAACTGGTGCAAGGTTAAAGGCAATGCAAAAGAAAGTTCAAGTGCAATAAGACACCAAATATATGAGACTTGGATGGCCCTCATATTGGTGAACAATACAAAACAAAAACTTAAAAAAAGGATATTTTAAAAGTTTTTTTCATTGTGTTCTTTAACATGGTTTTATTGCATTTTTTAAATTGCATTTTTGGTTTCTTTTTCGTATGTCACGCTTTAAATAAAGCGGCTTTGTTTTTGATACTTCCTGCTATTTGTCTTTGATAAAACTTGATTAACATACTTACAGTGCCTTGTGAAAGTATTCGGCTCCCTGGAACTTTTCAACCTTTTCCCACATATTATGCTCCAAACATAAAGATATCAAATGTAATTTTTTGGTGAAGAATCAACAACAAGTGTGACACAATTGTGAAGTTGAATGAAATTTATTGGTTATTTAACCCCTTCACCCCCAAGGGTGGTTTGCACGTTAATGACCGGGCCAATTTTTACAATTCTGACCACTGTATCTTTATGAGGTTATAACTCTGGAACGCTTCAACGGATCTGCGCGATTCTGAGATTGTTTTCTCATGACATATTGTACTTCACGTTATTGGTAAAATTTATTTCGATATAACTTGCGTTTATTTTTGAAAAAAAATGCAAATATGGCGAAAATTTTGAAAATTTTGCAATTTTCAAACTTTGAATTTTTATTCCCTTAAAAGAGAGAAATATGTCACATAAAATAGTTAAGAAATAACATTTCCCACATGTCTACTTTACATCAGCACAATTTTGGAATCAAATTTTTATTTTCTTAGGAAATTATAAGGGTTAAAAGTTGACCAGCGATTTCTCATTTTTACAACAAAATTTACAAAGCCATTTTTTTTAGGGACCACCTCATATTTGAAGTCACTTTGAGGGGTCTATATAGCAGAAAATACCCAAAAGTGACACCATTCTAAAAACTGCACCCCTCAAGGTACTCAAAACCACATTCAAGAAGTTTATTAACCCTTCAGGTGCTTCACAGGAGCTGAAGCAACGTGGAAGGAAAAAATGAATATTTAACTTTTTAGCCACAAAAATGATCTTTTACAAACTTTTTTTTATTTTCACAAGGGTAAAAGGAGAAAATGGACAGATAAAGTTGTTGTGAAATTTCTCCTGAGTACGCAAATACCCCATAAGTGGGGGAAAACCACTCTCTGGGCACACGGCAGAGCTCGTAAGGGAAGGAGTGCCGTTTGACTTTTTCAAACTAAAATTGGCTGGAATTGAGATTGGATGCCATGTCGCGTTTGGAGAGTCCCTGATGCGCCTAAACAGTGGAAACCCCCCACAAGTGACACCATTTTGGAAACTAGACCCCCTAAGGAACTTATCTAGATCTGTTGTCAGCACTTTGAACCCCCAAGTGTTTCACAAAAGTTTATAATGCCTGGGTGTGAAAAAAAAAAGAAACAATTTTCCACAAAAATTATTTTTTAGTCCCAAATTTTTGATTTTTCCCAAGGAAATTGGACCCCAAAAGTTGTTGGACAATTTGTCCTGAGTATGCTGATACCCAATATGTGGGGGGGGGGAAACTGTTTGGGCGCATGGCAGGGCTTGGAAAGGAAGTAGTAACGTTTTGGAATGCAGACGTTGATGGAGGTCATGTTCCGTTTGCAGTGCCCCAGATGAGCCTAAACAGTAGAAACCCCCCACAAGTGACCACATTTTGGAAACTAGACCCCCTAAGGAACTTATCTAGAGCTTTGGTGAGCACTTTGAATCCCCAAGTGCTTCACACAAGTTTATAATGCCCGAGCATGAAAATAAAAAATCCTATTTTTTTCCCACAAAAATTATTTTTAGTCACTAATTTTTTTATTTTCCCAAGGGTAACAGGAGAAATTGGACCACAAAAGTTGTCCAATTTGTCCTGAGTACGCTGATACCCGATATGTGGGGGGAACCACTGTTTGGGCGCACGGCAGAGCTCGGAATGGAAGGAGCACCATTTGACTTTTTCCAACCAAAATTGGCTGGAATTGAGATTGGATGCCATGTTGCATTTGGAGAGTCCCTGATGTGCCTAAACAGTGGAAATCCCCCACAAGTGACCCCATTTGGGAAACTAGACCCCTTAAGGAACTTATCTAGATCTTTGGTGAGCAATTTGAACCCCCAAGTGTTTCACACAAGTTTATAACGTAGAGCCGTAAATTTAAAAAATCATATTTTTTCCACAAAAATGATCTTTTCACCCCAATTTTTATTTTCCCAAGGGTAACAAGACTCCAAAAGTTATTGTGCAATTTGTCCTGAGTACGCTGATACCCCATATGTGGGGGTAAACCACTGTTTGGGTGCATGGCAGAGTTTGGAAGGGAAGGAGTGCCGTTTGACTTTTTCAACGCAGAATTGGCTGGATGCCATGTCGTGTTTGGAGAGCTCCTGATCTGCCTAAACAGTGGAAACCCCCCACAAATGACACCATTTTGGAAACTAGACCCCTCAAGGAACTTATGTAGATGTGTGGTGAGCACCTTGAACCCCCAAGTGCTTCACAGAAGTTTATAACGTACAGCCGTAAAATAAAAATTTTTTTTTTTTTTTTTTACAAAAATGATTTTTTCGTCCCCAATATTTTATTTTCACAAGGGTAACAGGAGAAATTGGACCCCAAAAGTTGTTGTCCAATTTGTCCTGAGTACGCTGATACCCAATATGTGGGAGAAAACTACTGTATGGGTGCACGTCAGGGCTCGGAAGGGAAGAAGTGACGTTTTGGATTGCAGACTTTGATGGAATGCTCTGGGGGCGTCATGTCGCATTTGGAGAGCCCCTGATGCACCTAAACAGTGGAAACCCCCCACAAGTGACCCCATTTTGGAAATAGACCCCACAAGGAACTTATCTAGATGTGTGGTGAGCACTTTGAACCCCGAAGTGCTTCACAGAAGTTTATAATGTATAGCTGTAAAAATAAAAAATATTTTTTTTTTACAAAAATTATTTTTTTCGCCCCCAATATTTTATTTTCAAAAGGGTAACAGGAGAAATTGGACCCCAAAAGTTGTTGTCCAATTTGTCCTGAGTACGCGGATACCCAATATGTGGGAGAAAACTACTGTATGGGTACACATTGGGGCTCGGAAGGGAAGTAGTGATGTTATGGATTGTAGACTTTGATGGAATGGTCTGGGGGCGTCATGTCGCATTTGGAGAGCCCCTGATGCGCCTAAACAGTGGAAACCCCCCACAAGTGATCCCATTTTGGAAAATAGACCCCATAAGGAACTTATCTAGATGTGTGGTGAGCGCTATGAAGCCCCAAGTGCTTCACAGAAGTTTATAACGTACAGCCGTAAAAACAAAAAAAATCATTTTTTTTTAAAAAATGATACTTTTGCCTCCAGTTTTTTATTTTTCCAAGGGTAACAGAAGAAATAGGACAAATTGCACAATAACTCTTAGGGTCCAGAGTACGCTGATACCCCATATGTGGGAGTAAACTACTGTTTGGGCGCATGGCAGAGGTCAGAAGGGAAGGAGCACCGTTTGACTTTTTCAACACAGAATTGGCTGGAATTGAGATCGGACGCCATGTCACGTTTGGACAGCCCCTGATGTGCCTAAACAGCGGAAACCCCCCAATTCTAACTCCAACCCTAACCCCAACACACCCCTAACCCTAGTCCCAACCCTAACCACAAACCTAACCCTAACACACCCCTATCCCTAATCCCAACCATAACCATAATACTAACTTTAGCGCCAACCCTAACCCTAACTTTAGCCGCAACCCTAACCTTCACCATAACCCTAATGGGAAAATGGAAATAAATACATTTTTTTAATTTTATTATTTTTCCCTAACTAAGGGGGTGATAAAGGGGGGTTTGATTTACTATTTATAGCGGGTTTTTGTGATTGGCAGCTGTCACGCTAAAAGACGCTTTTTATTGCAAAAAAGTTTTTTGCATCGCCACATTTTGAGAGCTATAATTTTTGCATATTTTGGCCCACAGAGTCATGTGAGGTCTTATTTTTGCGGGACGAGGTGACGTTTTTATTGGTACCATTTTTGAGCACGTGACATTTTTTGATCGCTTTTTATTTCGATTTTTGGGAGGTTAGAATGAACAAAAATCAGCAATTCATGAATTTCTTTTGGGGGAGGCGTTTATATCGTTCCGCGTGTGGTAAAATTGATAAAGCAGTTTTATTCTTCGGGTCAGTACGATTACAGTGATACCTCATTTATATCATTTTTTTATGTTTTGGCGCTTTTATACAATAAAAACGTTTATATATAGAAAATAATTATTTTTGCATAACTTTATTCTGCGAGCTATAACTTTTTTATTTTTTCGCTGATGATGCTGTATGACAGCTCGTTTTTTGCAGGACAAGATGACCTTTTCAGCGGTGCCATGTTTATTTATATCGGTCTTTTTGATCGCGTGTTATTCCACTTTTTGTTCAGCGGTATGATGATAAAGCACTGATTTTTTGCTTTGTTTTTATTTTTTTTTTTTTAAGGGGTTCACAAAAGGGGTTAACTAGTGGGACAGTTTTATAGGGGGGTCGTTGCGGACGCGGCGATACCAAATATGTGTACTTTTATTGTTTTATTTTTTTTATTTACAGGAAGAAATGAATTTATTGGGGAATATTTTTTTTATTTTATTTATTTATTTTGGAAATTTTTTTTTACACGTTTATTTTTATTTTTTTTACTTTTTTACATTGTCCCAGGGTGGGACATCACTGTAAAATGTGAGATCGCTGGTCTCACAGTGTGCACAGCACTCTGTGAGACCAGCGATCTCACAGGCAGCGCTGCAGGCTTCTCAGTGCCTGCTCTCGGCAGGCACTGAGGAAGCCGCCTCCCTCCAGGACCCCGGCGCCATCTTGGATCCGGGTCCTGGGAAGGAGGAAGCCCTCAGAACAGCGCGATCACATCGCGCTGTTCTGAGGGTCTCAGGGGGGCGTGCTTGGAGCCCCCTCCCTGCGCGATGCTCCCCTGTGCCCCCAGTACACCGCGATCATGTTTGATCGCGGTATGCAAGGGGTTAATGTGCCGGGATCGGTCCGTGACCACTCCTGGCACAGAGTCCCGGGTGTCAGCTGTGATAATCAGCTGACACCCGGCGGCGATTAGCTGCGCTCCCCCTGGGAGCGCAGCTAATCGCTATGACGTACTATCCCGTCCATGGTCAGATTGTCACGGGTTTTATGGACGGGATAGTACGTCTAATGTCAGAGAGGGGTTAAAATTTTTTTAGAAATACAAAAACTGAAAAGTGGGGCGTGAGATATTATTCGGCCCCTTTACTTTCAGTGCAGCAAACTCACTCCAGAAGTTCATTGTGGATCTCTGAATAATCCAATATTGTCCTAAATGACTAATGATGATAAATATAATCCACCTGTGTGTAATCAAGTCTCTGTATAAATGCACCTTCTCTGTGATAGTCTCAGGGTTCTGTTTGAAGCACAGAGAGCATCATGAAGACCAATGAACACAACAGGCAGGTCCGTGATACTGTTGTGGAGAAGTTTAAAGCCGGATTTGGATACAAAATGATTTCTAAAACTTTAAACATCCCAAGGAGCACTGTGCAAA
>JARQOD010005493.1:0-47676 GCA_033576555.1 Oophaga sylvatica
GGGGGGGTGTTGGTGGGTTTTTGGGTTTGGTGGGTGGTGTGGGGGGGTGGGGGTTGGGGGTGTGTGTGTGTTGGGGGTGGGGTTGGTTGGGTTGTGTGGGGTTTGTGGGGGGGGTGTGGTGGGGTGGGTGGGGGTTGGGTGGGGGGGGGGGGGGGGGTTTGTGGGTGGTTGGTGGTGGGTGTTGGTGGGGTTGTGGGTGGTTGGTTGGGGTTGGGGGGGGGGGTGTGGGTTGGGGGGGGTTGGTGGTTGGTGTTGGGTGGGTTTGTGGGTTTTTGGGTGTTGGGGTTTGTGGTGTTGGGGTGGGGTGGGGGGGTGTGGGGTTGGGTGGGGTGGTGGGGTGGGTGGTTTGGGTTTGGGGGTGGTGGGTTGGGTGGTTGGGGTGTGTGGGTGTTGGGGGTGGGTTGGGGGTGTTGGGGGTTGGTTTGGGGTGGTGTGGGGTGGTGGTTGTGTGTGGTGGTTTGGGTTGGGGTGGGGGTGGGTTTTGTGGTTTGGGTGGGGGGTTGGTGGTGGGTGGGGTTGGTGTGGTTTGGTGTGGGGGGGGGTGGGTGTTGGGTTGGGGGGGGTTGTGGTGGGGGGTGGGGTGGGGGGTGGGGGTGTGGGTTTTGGGGGTTGGGTTGGTGGGTTTGTGGGGGTGGGGGGGGGGGGGGTGTTTGGGGTTTGGGGTGGTGGGGGGGTGGGGTTGGGTGTTGTTTTGGGGGGGTGTGGGGTGTTGGGGGTTTTGGGTTGTTTGGGGGGGGTGTGTGGGTTGGGTTGGTTGGGGTTGGGGGGTGGGTTTGGGTGTTGGGTTGGTGGGGTGTGGGTGTTTGTGGTGTTTGGGGTTGTTGGGGTGTGGTTGTGGTTGTTGGGGTTGTGGGGTGTTTTTGGTGGGTTGGTTGGGTTTGGGTTGTTGGGTTGGGGGTTGGGGGGTGGTTTGTTTGGTGGTTGTGTTTATAGTGGAGTTAAGGGAAAGGTTAGGAGATGGAATTTGGGTTTTGGGGGGGGGGTGAAGGGTGGAAAGTTAAATTTTGGTGGGTGAGAGATAGGATTGTTGTATTGTTATGGGTGTTAGGTTATTGAATTGATATTGGTTGGGGTTTATAGTGGATTAAGGAATGGTTAGGAGATGGGGAATTGTTTGGGGGGTGGAGAGAAGAGTGGAAGTTATTGGATTTAGGTGGGGAGGAGGGTAGGATGTGTTTTATTTTATGGGTGTTAGTTAGAAATGATAATTGGTTGGTTTATAGTGGATTTAAAAGTTAGGAGATGGAATTTGGTTTGGGGGGGTGGGAGGATGAGTGAAAGTTTTTTTTGGATTTTAGGGTGGAGGTGCGAGGTAGGATGTGTTTTAGTTTTTTGGGTGTTAGTTGATAAATTGATAATTGTTGGTTTATATGGATTTAAGAATTTAGTGTGAGATGGAATTTGGTTTGGGGGGGGGGGAAGAAGAGTAGAAGTTATTTGGGATTTAGGTGATGGATGTAAAGATTTTTTTAATTTTAATGGGTGTTTGTTATTGAAATTATAATGTTGGTTTATATGGATTTAGGGAATGTTAGGGGAGATGGGTAATTGTGTTTGGGGGGGGGGTGGGAGAGAAAGTGGAGAAAGTTATGGAATTAGTGGATGAAGAGTAGATTTTTTATTTTAGGGTGTAGGTTATTATAGATAATTGGGTTTGGGTTTATAGTGGATTTTAGGGGAATGTTAGGGAGATGGAATTTGTTGGGGGGGGGAGGGAGGGGTGAAGAGTGAAAAGTTATTGGATTTGAGGTGGATAGGGAGTTGATTTTTTTATTTTATGGGTGTAGGTATTAAATTGGGATATAAGTTTTTTGGGTTATAGTGATTTAAGGAAATGTTAGGGGAGAATGGGAATTTGGGGTTTGGTGGGAGAGAAGAGTGAGGGAAATTATTTGTGATTTATGTGGATGAGGGATAGGAATTTTTTATTTTTATGGTGTGAGGTTATATTTTATAAATTTTGGTTTATAGTGGATTTAAGGGAATGTTAGGATATGGAATTTGTGGTTTGGGGTGGAGAAAGAGTGGAGGGCAAGTTATGTGATTTAGGGTGTATGAGGAGTAGATTTTTTATTTTATGGTGTTTTAGTTATAAATTAGAATTGTTGGGGTGTAAGTGATTTTTTTAATTAAGGAATGTTATGGGAGATGGGGAATTTTTTTTGGGGGTGGAGGGAGAAAGAGTAAAAGTTATTTGGATTTAGGGTGGAATGGAAGGTAGTAGATGGGTTTATTTTATGGGTGTAGGTATAAATTGGATAATTGTGGGTTTATATTGGATATAAGGGGGAATGTTAGGGGAGGATGGAATTTGGTGTGGGGGGGGGATAAGAGTGTAAAGTTATTTGATTTTTAGTGGTTGGAAGTGGATTTTTTATTTGTTTGGTGTTATTATAAATTATATTTGTTGGTTTATATGATTTAAGGAATTTAGGAGATGGTGATTGGTTTGGGGGGGTGGAGAAAGAGTAGAGTTATTTGATTTTAGGTGGATGAGAGTAGGATTTTTTATTTAGGTGTTAGGTTGAATATATTATAATTTTTGTTTATAGTGAATTTAAGGGGAATTTAGGGAGATGGAAGTTTGGGTTTGGGGGGTGGGAGGGTGAAGAGTGAGGAAAGTTTGTGGATTTGGTGGTGGAGAAGGTGGATTGGTGATTTTATGGTTATTTGGTAAGAAATTGGATAATTGTTGTTTATATTGGATTTTAGGAATGTTAGTGAGATGGGGAAGTTTGGGGGGTGGAAGAAGAGTGAAGGAAATTTTATGGTGGATTGAGGTGGGTTGGAGGATGTTAGATTTTTTAGTTTTATGGGTGTTAGTTATAAATTGATAAGTGGTTGGTTTAAGTGGATTTGTAAAATTAATGGAGATGGGAATTTGTTTTGGGGGGTGGAGAAGAAAAGTGAGAAATTATTTGATTTAGGTGGTAGGTGGAGATTTTTAGTTGAGGGTTTTTTAGGTTAGAAATTGATAATTGTTTGGGGTGTTAAGTGGATTAAATTTGTTAGGGAGATGGAATAGTGGGGGGGTTGGGGGGGAAGAAAAGAATGAAAAGTTATTGATTTAGGGTGGATGAGGAGGTAGAGGGTTTATTTTATGGGTGTTGGGTTAGAAATTGATTAATTGTGGGTTTATAGTGGATTAAGGGAATGTTAGGTGGATGGGGGGGAATTGTTTGGGGGGGGGTGGGAGAGAAGATGTGAGGAAAGTTATTGGATTATAGGTGGAGGGAGGAAGTAGGATTGTTTTATTTATGTGTGAGGTTGGATGATATTGATAATGGTTGGTTAAAGTGGAGTTAAGGATAGTGAGGAGAGATGGAATTGGTTTGGGGCCGGGTGGAAGAAGATGAGAAAGTTATTGGGATAGGGTGGATGAGGAATTGATTGTTTATTGTAGGGTGTTTGGTTTGATGAAATTGGATAATTTGGGGTTTATAGTGATTTAAGGAATGTTAGGGAGATGGAATTTGGGTTTGGGGGGGGGGAGAGAATAGTGGAAAAGTTATTGGATTTGAGGTTGATGATGGAGTTGGATGTTTTTAGGTTTATGTGTTAGTTATTAAATTGGATATTTGTGTTTATAGTGGATTTAAGGAATGTTAGGGGAGAGGAATTTGGTTGGGGGTGAGTAAGAGGAAGAAAGTTATTGATTTTGGTGGAGTTGAGGGATTGATGTTTTTTATTTTATGGGGTTTAGTTAAATTGATAATTGGTTTGTTTATAGTGAATTAAGGAATTTTAGGGAGATGGGGGAATTTGGTTTGGGGGGGGGAGAGAAGAGTGAGAAATTATGTGATTTAGGTGGAGTGAGGAGGAGATGTTTTTATTTTAGTTTTAGGTTAGAATGGATAATTGTTGGGTTTATAGTGGATTTAAGGGGAATGTTAGGGAGATGGGAAATTTGGTTTGGGGGGGGGGGGAGGGGGGGAATGAGAAAAATTTTTGGGGTTTTTGGGGAGAGGGGGAGAGTTTTTTTATTTTTGGTTTAGGTTTAAATTGAAAAATGTTTTTTTATAGGTTTAAAAATGTTAGGGTGGAATTTTGGGTTGGGGGGTGGAAGAAAGTAGGAAATTATTTGGGTTTGGGTGGAGGTAGGGGGGTGTTTTTTTTTTGGTTGGTTAGAATTGATAATGTTTTGGGTTTTAATGGGGAGTAAGGAATTAGGAGAGGAATTTTTTTTGGGGGGTGGGGAAAAAATGAGGGAAAAAATTTTTTGATTTTTGGGGATGAGGAGTTGATTGTTTATTTTGGGGGTTTGTTTAAAAAATTTAAATTTTTTTTATAGTTGATTTAAGGAATTGAGAGGGATTTGTTTGGGGGTGGGGGAGAAGAGTGGGAAAGTTTTTTGATTTAGGTGGGGAGGAGTGAGTTTTTTTTTGGTTTTAGATTTTGATTTTTTTTGGGTTTTTGTTTAAGGGGGGAAAGTTAGGGAGTGAAAATTTGGGGGGGGGGAAAGGGAAGATTAGAAATTATTTGGGTTTAGGATGGAGGGAGGATTTTTATTTTTGGGTTTAGGTTATTTAAATTATTATTTTTGTTTTTAGTGATTAAGAATGTTAGGGAGATGGAATTGTTTGGGGGGGGTGAGAGATGAGTGGAAGTTATTTGTATTTGGTGGGTGAGGAGTAGGATTTTTTATTTTATGGTGTTAGGTTGATGAAATTATAATTGTTGGGTTTTATAGTGATTTTTAAGAAGTTAGGGAGATGGAATTGGGGTGGGGGAGGGTGTAAATGTGAGAAAGTGTATTGGATTTGAGGTGGATGGAGGGAGTAGATTTTTTGTTTAGGGTGTTAGGTTATAATTATAATTGGTTGGTGTATATGGATTTAAGGAATTTAGGATGGAATTTGGGTTTGGGGGGGGGGGAGATATGAGGAAAGTTATTTGATTAGGGGTGGATGGAGAGGTATATTTTTTAGTTTTATGGGTGTTAGGGTGTATATTTATTTGATAAATTTTTGGGTTAGGGGAAAAGTTTTTGGGGAATTTGGGGATTGGGGATATGGATGGGTGGGAAGGTTTGGGGTTTGGGAAAAAGTTTTATATTAGATGGTTAATAAGGGGTTGGGGTTAGGTGTGGTATTTGATAAATTTTGGGTTGGGTTAAATGTTTTTGTGGAATAGGGGGTATGTGGGGATATGGATGGAATGGATGGAGTTGGGTTATGGGGAAAGGGTAAGAAGGGTTTTATATTAATTAATTAAAGGGTTGAGGGGTGAGTTTGTTGTATTTTGTTTTTTGGGTTAGGGTTTAAGTTGTGGGGGGGAATTTGGTTGTGGGATATGGATGGGGAATGGAAGAGTTGGTGTTTGGGGAAGGGGGAAAGGGTTTTATATTAGATTGTTAAGAGGTGTAGGGGGGTATAGTTGATTTTATAATTTTTGGGGTTAGGGTAATAAGTTTTTGTTGGGAATTAGGGTTTTGTGGGGTTTTGGATTTGGGGGTGGGGTTGGGGGTTTTTGGAAGGGGAGAGGTTGTATATTTAGATTAGATTAAGGGGGTTAGGGGGGGGTAGTTTATTTAAATTTTTGATTAGGGTATAAAGTTTTTGGTGGGAAATTAGGTATGTGGGGATATGGAGGGAATGGGGAGAGGTTGGGGTTATGGGAAGGGGAAAGTGGTTTAATTGTAGTTGATTAGGTGGGGTGTATAGTTTATGTTTGATAAATTTTTGTATTAGGGTAGTAATAAAGTATGGGGAAATTTGGGGATGTGGGGGTTGGATGGGAATGGAAGATGTTGGTGTTATGGGAAGGGAGAAGTTTATTTAAGATTAATAGGGGTTGAGGGTTATAGTTGTATTTTTATTTAAATTTTGGATTAGGGTAATAAAGGTTTTTGGTGAATTATGGGTATGTGGGGATATGATGGGAATGGAAAGGTTGGTGTTATGGGGAAGGGGAGAATTGTTTTATTTTTGAATTAAAGGGTTGAGGGTGTATATTTATTTTGATAATTTTTTGGGGTTGTATTTAGGGTAAGAAAGTTTTTGGGTGAATTAGGGGATGTGGGATAGGATGGAATGGATGAGGTTGGTGTTATGGAAAGGGAGAAGTTGTTATATTAGATAGATTAAAGGGTTGAGGGTGTATAGTTGTATTTTGATAAATTTTGGGATTATGGGTAATAAAGTTTTGTGAATTAGGGGGTATTGGGATATGGATGGGGAATGAGAGTTGGTTTATGGGAAGGGGAAGAAGTTGTATATTAATTAGATTAAAGGGTTGAGGTGTAGTATTTATTTGATAAATTTTTGGATTAGGGTAATAAGTTTTTGGGTGAATTAGGGTATGTGGGGATATGGATGGGGAATGGAAGGTTGGTGTTATGGGAAGGGAGAAGTTGTATATTAGATTAATAAAAGGGGTTGAGGGTTATAGTTTATTTTGATAAATTTTTGGGATTAGGGGTAATAAATTTTTGGGGAATTAGGTATGTGGGGATATGATGGGAAATGGAAGAGGTTGTGTTATGGGAAGGGGGAAGTTGTATATTAGATTAGATAAATGGTTAGGTGTTAGTAGTTTATTTTGATAATTTTTGGATTGGAGGTAATAAAGTTTTTGGTGAATTAGGGTATGTGGGATATGATGGGAATGAGAAGGTTGGTTTTATGGGGGAAGGGAGAAGTTGGTATATTAAGTTAGATTAAATGGTTGAGGGTGTATAAATTGTATTTTGATAAATTTTTGGATAGGGTAATAAAGTTTTGGTGAATTAGGGTATGTGGGGGGATATGGATGGGGGGAATGAGGAGGTTGGTGTTAGGGGAAGGGAGAATGTTTGTGATATGTAATAATTAAGGGTTGAGGGTGGTTTAGTTTATTTTGATAAATTTTTGGGATTAGGTAATAAAGGTTTTGGTGAATTAGGGGATTGGGGATATGATGGGAATGAAAGGTTGGGGTTATGGGGAAAGGGGGGAAGTTGTATATTAGAGTTAGATTAAGAGGGTTGAGGGTTATAGTTTTATTTTGATAAATTTTGGGGTTAGGGTAAAAAAAGTTTTTTGGTGGTTAATAGGTTTTGGGGGATATGATGGGGGGAATGGAAAGGTGGTTTTTGGAAGGGAGAAGTTTTATATTAATTTGATTTAAAAGGGGTTTAGGGGGGTATAGTTTGATTTTGATATTTTTGGATTAGGTAATAAATTTTGTTGAATTAGGGTATTGGGATATGGGTGGAATGGGAAGAAGGGTTTGGGGGTTTTTGGGGGGGAAAAATTGTATATTAGATTAATTAAAGGTTGAGGGGTTATAGTATTTTTGATAAATTTTGGATTAGTAATAAGTTTTTTTAAGAGGGTTTGTGGGATATGATGGAATGGGAAAGGTTGGTGTTTAAAGGGGAAGGGGGAGAAGTTGTATATTAGATTTAATTAAGGGGTTAGGGTGTATTAGTTTATTTTATAAATTTTTGGGGTTTTGGTAATAAAGTTTTTGGTGAATTAGGGGTATGTGGATATGGAAGGGAATGAAGAGGTTGTGTTTGGGGGAAGGGGAGAAGTTGTATATTAATTAATTAAAGGGTTGAGGGGTTAATTTATTTTGATAAATTTTTGGTAGGTAAAAAAGTTTTTGGTGAATTAGGTATGGGGATATGGAAAGGGAATGGAAGAGGTTGGTTTTGGGAAGGGGAAAAGTTTATATTAGATTAGATTAAAGGGGTTTTGGGGGGGTTTTAGTTGTATTTTGATAAATTTGGGATTAGGGGTAATAAAGTTTTTGGTGGGAATTAGGGGATTGGGGTTTTGGATGGAATGGAGAGGTTGGTTATGGGGAAGGGGTGATTGTTATTAATTAGATTTAAGGGTTGAGGGGTTATAGTTTATTTTGATAAATTTTTGGGTTAGGGTAATAAAGTTTGTGGGGGGAAAAGGGTTGTGGATATGGGTGGGATGGAGAGGGTTGTGTTATGGGGGGAAGGGAGAAGTTGTATATTAATTAGATTAAAGGGGTTGAGGGGTTATAGTTTATTTGATAAATTTTTGGATTAGGTAATAAAGTTTTTGGTGAATTAGGGTATTGGGATATGGATGGGAATGAAGAGGTTGGTGTTATGGGGAAGGGGAGAAGTGTATATTAGAGTTAGATTAAAGGGGTTGAGGGTGTATAGTGTTATTTTGATAAATTTTTGGATTAGGGTAATAAATTTTTGGGTGTATTAGGGGGTATGTGGGGATATGGATGGGAATGGAAGATGTTGGTGTTATGGGGAAGGGGAGAAGTTGAGTATTAATAGATTAAAGGGGTTGAGGGGTGTATTGTGTATTTGATAAATTTTTGGATTAGGGGTAATAAAGTGTTTTGGGTGAATTAGGGGTATGTGTGGGGATATGGATGGGAAGGAGGTTGTGTTAAAAAGGGAAGGGGAAAGAAGTTGTATATTAGATATAATTAAAGTTTGAGGGTTATTGTTTATGTTTGATAAATTTTTGGGGTTAGGGGGTAATTAATTTTTGGTGAATTAGGGTATTGGGGATATGGATGGGGAATGGAATAGTTGTTTATGGGGAAGGGAGAATTGATATGTATAATTAGATTAAGAGGGTGAGGGGTTATAGTTTTGGTTTTTATAAATTTTTGGGATTAGGGGAATAAATGTTTTGGGATTAGGGGTATTGGGATATGATGGGGGAAAGAAGAGGTTGGTGTTATGGGTGAAGGGAATAGGTTGTATATGAGTTTGATTAAAGGGGGTTAGGGTTATATGTTATTTTGATTTTTTGATTTGGGGGAAAAAAGTTTTTGGGAATTAGTATGTGGGGATATGGATGGAATGAAGAGGTTTGGGGTTATTGGGGGAAGGAGAAGTTGTATATTAGAAATTTAAAAGGGGTTTAGGGGTTATTTTTTTTGTAAATTTTTGATTGGGGTAAAAATGTTGGTGGAATTAGGGGTTTGGGGGATATAGGGGGGTGAATAGGTTGGTGTTATAAGGGAGAGTTGGTAATTAGATTATATTAAAGGGGGGTTTAGGGGGTTTAGTTTGATTTATAAAATTTTTTGATTGAGGTAATAAATTTTTGTGAATTTTATTGGGGGGGTAGATGGAATGAAGGGTTGTGTTATGGGGGGGGGAGAAGGTTGATATTAATTAATTTTAAAGGGGGTTGAGGGTTATTTATTTGATATTTGGTTAGGGTTAAATTTTGTGAAAGGGTATTGGGGATATGAGGGGGGAAAGAAAAGGTTGGGGTTTTTGGGGGGAAAGGGGAGAAGTTGTATATTGATTAGATTAAAGTTGAGGGGGTTTTAGTTGTATTTTGATAATTTTTTGGGTTGGGGTAATAAAGTTTTTGTGGGAATTTGGGGATGTGGGATATGGGTGGAATGGGAGGTTGGTGTTATGGAAAGGGAGAAGGTTATTAAAATTAATTTAAGGGTTGGGTTATAGTTGTATGTTTGATTTAAAATTTTTGGGATTTGGGTAATAAGTTTTTGGGTTAATAGGGTATGTGGGGGATATGGATTGAATGGAAGGGTTTGTTTATGGGGAAGGGGAAAGGTTGTATATTAGATTAGATTAAGAGGGGTTTAGGGGTTATATTGTGTATTTTTTAAATTTTGTTAGGTAAAAATTTTTGGTGAATTAGGGGGATTGGGGATATGGGTGGGGGGGTGGAAGAGTTGGGTGTTGGGGAAGGGGAGAAGTTTTATGTAGATTAGTTAAAGGGTTGAGGTGTATAGTTGGTTTTTGTAAATTTTTGGATTAGGGTTTAAAAAATTTTTTGGTAATTAGGGGTATGGGGGGATATGATGGGAAGGGGAAGAGAGGGGTTATGGGGGAAGGGAGAAGTTTATATTAGATTAATTTTAAAGGGGTTAGGGGTGTAGAGTTATTTTGATAAATGTGGATTTGTATTAATTTTGGTAATTAGTATGTGGATATGGATGGAATTGGGAAAGTTGGTTTATGGGAAGAAGAAGGGTTTTATAATTAGAGTTAGATTAAAAGGGGGTTGAGGGTGTTATAGTTTATTTTTATATTTTTGGGATTAGGGTAATTAAAATTTTGGGGAATTTTGGGTATGTGGGGATATGGATGGGGAATGGAAAGTTTGTTTATGGGGGAAGGGGAGAAGTTGTATATTAATTAGATAGAGGGTTGAGGGTTATATTTATTTGATAAATTTTTGGATTAGGGTTAAAAAATTTTGGTTGGAATTTTGGGTATGTGGGGGTATGGATGGATGGAAAGTGTTTTATGGGGAAGGGGAGATATGTATATTAGATTTAAATTTAAAAGGGTTTAGGGTGTATAGTTTATTTTATAAATTTTTGATTATTTAAGTTTTGTTGAAAATTTGGGTATGTGGGGATATTGGATGGGATGGGGGAAGGGGGTTGGTTAGGGGAAGGGGAGAAGTTGTATATTAATTTGATTAAAGGGTTGAGGGGTGTATAGTGTTATTTTGATAAATTTTTGGGATTAGGGTAATAAATTTTGGTGGAATTAGGGTATGTGGGATATGATGGAATGGAAGAGGTTGGTGTTATGGGGGGAAGGGGAGAAGTTGTATATTAGATTAGATTAAAGGGTTGAGGGTGTATATTTATTTTGATAAATTTTTGGATTAGGGGTAATAAAGTTTTTGGTGAATTAGGGTATGTGGGATATGGATGGAATGGGAAGAGGTTGGTGTTATGGGAAGGGAAAGTTGTATATTAGATTAGATTAAAGGGGTTGAGGGTGTATAGTTTGATTTGATAAATTTTGGATTAGGGGTAATAAAGTTTTTGGGTGAATTAGGGGTAGTGGAATATGTGGGAATGGGAAGAGGTTGGTGTTATGGGAAGGGAAAGTTGTAATGTAGATTATTAAAGGTGATGGGGTATAGTTGATTTGATAAATTTTTGGATTAGGTAATAAGTTTTTGGTGAATTAGGTATGGGGATTGGATGGGAATGGAAGAGGTTGGTGTATGGGAAGGGGAGAATTGTATATTAGATTAATTAAGAGGTGAGGGTGTATAGTATTTTAAATTGGATTAGGTAATAAATTTTTGGGAATAGGTATGGGGATATGATGGAATGGAGATTGTTATGGGGGAAGGGAGGTTATTAATTAATAAAGGGTAGGTATTTTTTTTTGATAAATTTTGGTTAGGTAAAAGTTTTTGTAATAGTTGGGAATATGGAATGAAGAGTGGTGTATGGAAGGAGAAGTTATATTAGATTAATTAAAGGGTTGAGGGTTATATTTATTTTGATAAATTTTGGGATTAGGGTAATAAGTTTTTGGTGAATAGGGTATGTGGGATATGAGGAATGAGGTTGAGGGTGTATAGTTTATTTTATAATTTTGGATTAGGGTAATAAAGTTTTTGGTAATTAGGGTAGTGGGATTATGGATGGGAATGAAGAGGTTGTTTATGGGAAGGGAGAATTTATATTAGATTAGATTTAAGGGTTGAGGTGTTAGTTTATTTTGATAAATTTTTGGGATTAGGGGTAATAAAGTTTTTGGTGGGATTAGGGTTGTGGGGATATGATGGGGAATGGAAGAGGTGGTGTTATGGGGAAGGGATGAAGTTGTATATTATGATTAGATTAAAGGGGTTGAGGGGTTATAGTTTATTTTGATAAATTTTTGGATTAGGGGTAATAAAGTTTTTGGTGAATTAGGGGTATGTGGGGATATGGATGGGAATGGATAGTTGGTTTATGGGGAAGGGGAGAAGTTGTATTAAGTTAGATTAAAGGGTTGAGGGGTGTATAGTTTATTTTGATAAATTTTTGGGATTAGGGTAATAAAGTTTTTGGTAATTAGGGTATTGTGGGATATGGATGGGAATGGAAGAGTTGTGTTATGGGGAAGGGGAGAATGTGTATATTAGATTAGATTAAAGGGGTTGAGGGGTTATAGTTTATTTTGATAAATTTTTGGATTAGGGTAATAAAGTTTTGGGTGAATTAGGGTATGTGGGGATATGGATGGGAATGGAAGAGTTGGTGTTATGGGGAAGGGGAAGAAGTTGTATATTAGATTAGAATTAAAGGGTTGAGGGTGTAGTAGTGTTATTTTGATAAATTTTTGGATTAGGGTAATAAAGTGTTTTGGTGGAATTAGGGTATGTGGGGATATGATGGGAATGGAAGAGTTGGTTTATGGGGAAGGGGAAGAAGTTGTATATTAGAGTTAGATTAAAGGGTTGAGGGGTGTAGTATTGTATTTTGATAAATTTTTGGGATTAGGGGTAATAAGTTTTTGGTGAATTAGGGTATGTGGGGATAGAATTAGGGTATTGGGATATGATGGAATGGGAAGAGTTGGGTTATGGGGAAGGGAGAAGTTGTATATTAATATTAAAGGGTTGAGGGGTTATAGTTTATTTTATAAATTTTGGATTAGGGTAATAAAGTTTTGGTGAATTAGTATGTGGTATATGGATAAGGTTGTTATGGGAAGGGGAATTTATATGATAGATTAAGGTTGAGGGTTATAGTTTATTTATAAATTTTTGGATTAGGTAATAAAGTTTGGTGAATTAGAGTGATATGATGGAATGAGTTATGTTAGAAAAAGTTGTATATATTAGATTAAAGGGGTTGAGGTTATATTTATTTTGATAAATTTTGGATTAGGTAATAAATTTTTGTGAATTAGGGTATTGGTGATATATGGAATGGAAGTTGTTTATGGGAAGGGAGAAGTTTATATGAATTAATTAAGAGGGTTGAGGGTTATATTTATTTTGAAAATTTTTGGATTAGGTAATAAAGTTTTTGGTGGAATTAGGGTATGTGGGATATGATGGGAATGGAAAGGTTGGTGTTATGGGGAAGGGGAAAGTTGTATATTAGATTAGATTAAAGGGTTGAGGGGTTATAGTTTATTTTGATAAATTTTTGGATTAGGTAATAAATTTTTGGAATTAGGGTATGGGGATATGATGGGAATGGAAGAGTTGGTGTTATGGGGAAGGGAGAAGTTGTATATTAATTAGATTAAAGGTTGAGGGTTATAGTTTATTTTGATAAATTTTTGGATTAGGGTAATAAAGTTTTGGTGAATTAGGGTATTGTGGGATATGGATGGAATGGAAGAGTTGGTGTTATGGGGAAGGGAGAAGTTGTATATTAGATTAGATTAAGGGTTGAGGGTTATAGTTTATTTTGATAAATTTTTGGATTAGGGTAATAAAGTTTTTGTTGAATTAGGGGTATTGGGATATGATGGGAATGGAAGAGGTTGGTTATGGGGAAGGGGAAAGTTGTATATTAGATTAGATTAAAAGGGTTAGTTTTTATTTTGATAAATTTTTGGATTAGGGTAATAAATTTTTGTGAATTAGGGTATTGGGGATATGATGGAATGAAGAGTTGTGTTATGGGAAGGGAAGAAGTTGTATATTAGATTAGATTAAAGGGTTGAGGGTGTATAGTTTATTTTGATAAATTTTTGGATTAGGGTAATAAAGTTTTTGGTGAATTAGGGTATGTGGGATATGGATGGAATGAAGAGTTGTTATGGGGAAGGGGAAGAAGTTGTATATTAGATTAGATTAAGAGGTTGAGGGTTATAGTTTATTTTGATAAATTTTTGGATTAGGGTAATAAAGTTTTTGGTGGAATTAGGGTATGTGGGGATATGATGGGAATGAAGAGGGGTGTTATGGGGAAGG
The DNA here is from genome assembly GCA_033576555.1 of Oophaga sylvatica. Lineage (NCBI taxonomy): Eukaryota > Metazoa > Chordata > Amphibia > Anura > Dendrobatidae > Oophaga > Oophaga sylvatica. Next base: position 13,638 of record JARQOD010005493.1, read on the forward strand.
GAGAAGTTGTATATTAGATTAGATTATAAGGGTTGAGGGTGTATAGTTATTTTGATAAATTTTTGGGATTAGGGTAATAAAGTTTTGGTGAATTAGGGGTATGTGGGATATGGATGGAATGGAAAGGTTGGTGTTATGGGGAAGGGGAAGAAGTTGTATATTAATTAGATTAAAGGGGTTGAGGGTGTATAGTTGTATTTTGATAAATTTTTGGATTAGGGTAATAAATTTTTGGTGAATTTAGGGGTATGTGGGGATATGATGGGAATGGAAGAGGTGGTGTTATGGGGAAGGGAAGAAGTTGTATATTAGATTAATTAAAGGGTTGAGGGGTTATATGTTTATTTTGATAAATTTTTGGATTAGGTAATAAAGTTTTGTAATTAGGGTATTGGGGGATATGGAGGGGAATGGAGAGGTTGGTGTTATGGGAAGGAGAAGTTGTATATTAAGTTAGATTAAAGGTTGAGGGTTATAGTTGTATTTTGATAAATTTTGGGATTAGGGTAATAAAGTTTTTGGTGAATTAGGGTATGTGGGGATATGATGGGGAATGGAAGAGGTTGGTGTTATGGGGAAGGGGAGAAGTTGTATATGTAAGTAGAATTTAATTAGAGGGATTTGGGGTATATTTATTTTGATAAATTTTGGATAGTAATAAAGTTTTTGGTTGAATTAGGGTATGTGGGGGATATGGATGGGAATGGAAAGTTGGTGTTATGGGGAAGGGAAGAAGTTTGTATATTAGATTAGATTAAAGGGTTGAGGGGTGTTATAGTTTATTTGATAAATTTTTGGGATAGGGTAATAAATTTTTGTGAATTAGGGTATTGGTGGATATGATGGGAATGAGAGTTTGGTGTTATGGGGAAGGGGGAGAAGTTGTATATTAGATTGATTTTAAGGGTTGAGGTTATTTTGTTTTGATAAATTTTTGGATTAGGTAATAGTTTTTGGAATTTAGGTATTGGGATATTGTGGGGGAATAGAAGTTTGTGATTATGGGGAAGAGGGAAAGTTGAGTATTTATTATTAAGGGTTAGGGTGTATATTATATTTGATTTTTGGATTAGGTAATATAGTGTGTATGGAATTGGTTTGGGGGGATAGAATGATGAAAGTTAGTTGGATTTAGGTGGAAGGGGAGTAGAGTTTATTTAGTTTAGTATAAGAGGTTGGTTATAGTTTAATTGTTGAATAATTGTTTGGTGGAATAAAGTTTTTGGATGAATAGGGTATGTGTAGGGATATGATGGAATGGAATATTAGGTGTTAGGGGGAATGGGGAGAGAATTGAAGTTATTTGATTAGGGTGAGGGGTAATTTTTTTTAGTTGTTAGGTGATAAATAATTTTGGTTTATAGTGATTTAAGGAATTTTGTGAGTGAATTGGGTTGTGGGGTGGAGAGAAGAGTGAGAAGTTATTTGATTTAGGGTGGATGAGAGTAGATTTTTTAGTTTTATGGGGTAGTTATAAATTGATAATTGTTGTTTATAGTGATTAAGGAATTAGGAGATGAATTGTTTGGGGGTGGAAAAAGTGAGAAATTATTTATTTAGGTGGTGAGGATAGTTTTTATTTTATGGGTTTAGTTATAAATTAATTGTTGTTTATATGGATTTAAGGAATGTAGGAATGGAATTTGTTTGGGGGAGAGAAGAGTGAAAAGTTATTGATTTAGGGGAGGATAGATTTTTTATTTTATGTGTTAGTTATAATTGATAATTTTGGGTTATATGATTTAAGAATGTAGGAATGGAATTTGGTTGGGGTGGAAAAAGTGAAAATTATTGATTTTAGTGAGGAGATAGGATTTTTTATTTTTGGTGTTAGTATAATGATAATGTGTTTAGTGATTAGAATGTTAGGAGATAATTTGTTTGGGGGAGAGAAAGTAAAATTATTTGATTAGTGGAGAAGATTTTTATTTGGGTTATATAATTATAATGTGTTTATATGATTAAGAATTTAGGGATAATTGGTTTGGGGGGGGAGAAAGTGAAATATTATTAGAATTGTTGGTTTATAGTGGATTTAAGGAATGTTAGGGAGATGGAATTTGTTTGGGGGTGGAGAAAAGATGAGAAAGTTATTTATTTTTGGGGGGGAAAAATTTTTTTTTTAGGGTTTTGGTTTAAAATTTAAAATTTTTTTAATAATAAACCAGTCCAAAAAAGTTGCCATAAACTTTTTTCAGGGGTCCAAATTAAATTTTTGGGGGTTTTCTGCCCTCTAGCTCCCAACAAATTTAAAGCGTTTATTCATCTTCTCCAAAAAACGGGAAAAAAAGGATATTTAACAGCCCCAAAGGCCCCAAAATTAAACCAAAAAAGTGATCTTCTCGGGGCCAAAATTAAAGTTTTGGGGGGTTTCTGCCCTCAGCCCAACAAAATTAAAGGGATTTCTTGTGATTTAAAAAGAAACCCAAATTTAACTTTTCAGGCCCCCCAAAATTTGAAAACCTTCCCGTTGGGGGTAACTTTTTTAGGGTCCAAATTGAAAGGGGGCGTTCCCCTTTTCCCAAAATTTAAAGTAAAAGAGGGAAAACTAAAAACTCATTAAATTTTGGAAAGCCCAAAAGAAAAATTTAAACCTTATAATTTCTCAGGGGAAAAAAATTTTTTTGGGTCCCCAAAATTAACATTCAAACCTTTTTTCTGTCCTTTAAAAAGGAAACTTTTATCTAACAGCCCAACCCAAAGATTGAAAAAATTCAAACCTTTATAAATTTTCCAGGGGGGTAGGGGAAAATTTGGATTTCTTTTCCCCTTTCCCCCAAAAAAAAAATTTTTTCGTCTTTGTTAAAAACAAAAAATTTTAAACTTAACTCCCAATGGAAATATTTAACACATCAAACCTGGAAACTTTCCCCGGGGGCCAAATTGAAAATTTTTTTTTGCCCTCATCTCCCTAACAAATTCGGGGATTTATTTTGAAAAGGTAAAAGAAACATTTTTAACTTAACCCCAAGGCCCAAAGATGAAACCTATTCAAACCTTGGGCCCTAACTTTTTTCGGGGGGTCCAAATTAAATTTTTTTTTTTTTTCTGCTCCCTCTCCCAACTTAAAGGGTTGAGGGGGATTTCGTACAGGAAAAAAAAAAATGAAAAATAGCACCAAAAAAACACCAATGAAGTTTTAAACCTTCAAACCCTTCCCAAAATTTTTCAGGTCCAAAAAAATTTTTTATTTTCCCCCACCCTAAAACAAAATTATTCACCGTCCTACTTTTAGGAAAAAAAAATTTTAAATTTGCCCCATTCCCCCCCAAAAATTAAACCAAAAGGGGCAACCTCCCAAAATTTCTAGGGGCCAAAAAATTTTTGGGATTTTGCCCCTTGCCCTAACAAAATTCAAAGGTTTTTTTTGTTTCCCTTTCAGGAAAAAAAACAGTTATTATTAAACACCAAAAATTTTAATTAAACCCTTTTAAAACCTTGAAAACTTTTTCAGTGGCCAAATTAAATTTTGGGGATTTTTTGTTTCGCCCAACCCAAAAAAAAGTTATTCGATCGTCGTCTTCAAAAAACGGAAAAAAAGGGATAAATTTAACAGGCCCAAGGCACCAAGAAGTAAACACATGCAAAAGTTCCAAACTTTCTCATGGGCCCAAAATTAAATTTTTTTGATTTTCGCCCCCAACGCCCTAACAAAACAAAGCTTGAGTTTGGCTCTCTTTGGGAAAAAAAAAAACATTTATAACTTAACACCCATGGAAAAATTTAAAAAGCAAACCCCGCCATAATTTTTGGGGGGTTTCCAAAATTAAATTTTGGGGGATTTTTTCCCCGTCCCCCAATAAACGGAAAAAATTTTTACTTCAGAAAAAGAAAAAAGTTAAAACTTAACTCCGCCCCAAAAAGCCATTAAAATTGGGATCTTCTCAGGCCCCCAAAAATTAAATTTTTTGGGTTTCTCCCCCCCCTTCCCAACCCAACAAATTAAACTTGTTCACGGGGTTATTCCCGGGCAAAACATTTTGAACCCCCGGGCCCAAAATTTAAAAAATTTAACCGTGGCCCCTTTTCTCAGGAAAAAATTTATTTTCCCCCAAAGGCCCTTTAAAAAATTCAACGTTTTCCCTATTCTTTCAAAAAAAAAGGGGGATTTTGCAGCCCAAAACCCCAAGTTGGCATGTCAAAACCTATAAATTTCTCAGGGTTCCCCAAATTAAATTTTTTTGGGGATTTTCTCCCTTTGCCCAAAATAAATTGGGTTTTTCCTTTCATTGGGAAAAAAGGAAACTGTTTTAAAAAACAGCCCCAAAAACCCAAAAAATGAAAAAACATTTAACCTGGGCCTAACCTCATGGCCAAATAAATTTTTGTATTTTTGCTCCTCTACGCCCAAAAAAAATTTTAAAGGTTGATTCGGTTTCTACTTCAGAGAAAACAAAAATGTTTATAAAAAAGACCCAATGGCCCAAAAAAATTAAAAACATTCAAAACCCTTGGCCTAATTTCCTTTAAATTGAAATTTTTTTTCCCCCCCTTATCGTCCAAAAAAAAAAGGGAAAAAATTTCACCAAAAAAAAAAAATGAAAAAAAAACCCAAATGACAATGAAGTAAAAAATGCAAAGGGGGGGGGAAATTTTGTTCCAAAGGTTAAAAAATTTTGGATTTTTTCCTGTCGCCCAAAAAACAACTTATATCGCATTCAAGAAAAAAAACATATCAACCCCAATACTTTTTCAAGTAAATTTTGGATCTTTTCTCATTCAATAAATTTTTTGGGGAATTTTTGTCCCTTTTCCCCAAAAAATTAAAACTTAGCAGCTTGAATTAAAAAAACGGCATTTTTCTTAAAGGGCCCCCGGAAAAAATTTTGAAACACTAGTCCCCCTTCCATAACTTTTCTCCCCCAAATTGAAATTTTTATTTCGCCCCATTTAAAAAATTTAAACGTTGCACTTTCTTTAGGGAAAAAAAATTTAATTCCCCCATCCCCCAAAATTTTTAAACATGAAACGGGGGCCAAACTTTTCTAAAGGGGCCAAAAAAATTTTTGGGAAAATTTTTTCCCCCCACCCCAACAAATTAAATTTTTTTTTTTTTCCTCTACCAAAAAACAAAACTTTTTAAAATTAAAACCCCCCCAAAAAAAAGGGTTAAACCCTTAAACCGGGGCCCAATTTTTCCCTTCCCAAATTTATTTTTTGGGGGATTTTTTATCGCCCCAACCAAAGTTATTAGTTCGATCAAAAACGAAAAAAAAAAAAACTAAGCACCCCGACCAATGAAAATGTAAAAACCTTTTAAATTGGGGCCCTACTTTCTCAGTGGGGCCCAAATTAAATTTTTTTGGGGTTTTTGCTCCCCATCTCCCAACAAAATTTAAAGGTTATTCGAGTCTGTCACTTCAGAAAAAAAAAAAAAAAAAAAAAAAAAAAAAATTTTTTTTTTTTTTTTTTTTTTTGGGTTTCTGCCCTCAGTCCCAAAAAAAAAATTTAAAGCGTTTTTCGATCTTTTACTTCAAAAAAACGGGGAAAAAAGTATAACTTAACCCAATGCCCAAAAGAATTAAAAACTATCAAACCTTGGCCATAAATTTTCTCAGGGTCCAAAATAATTTTTTGTGATTTCGCCCCCCTAATCGTCCCTAACAAATTTAACGTTGATTTTAGTCTTCGACTCAGAGAAAACGAAAACATTATAAACTTAAGCAGCCCAATGCACCAATAATGTGAACACTATGTCAAACCGTTGCCATAACTTTCTCATGTCCAAAGTTAAATTTTTGGATTTCTGCTCCTCTATCTCCTAACAATCAAACGTTGATTCGAGTCTTCTACTTCAAAAACAAAACATTATAACTTAACACCCAATGCACCAATGAATTAAACACTATGTCAAACCTGCCATAACTTTTCTCAGTTCCAAATTGAAATTTTGTGATTTCTGCTCCTCTATCTCCCTAACAAATTCAAACGTGATTCGATCTGTCGTACTTCAAGAAAACGAAAACATTTATAACTTAACAGCCCAATGCACCAATAATTGAAACACTATTCAAACCTTGCCATAACTTTTCTCAGTGTCCAAATTGAAATTTTGGTATTTCTCTCCTCTATCTCCCTAACAAATTCAAAGCGTTGATTCATCTGTCGTACTTCAGAAAAACGAAAACATTTAAACTTAAGCAGCCCAATGCACCAATGAATGTAAACACTATGTCAAACCGTTGGCCATAACTTTCTCAGGTCCAAATTAAATTTTTGTGATTTCTCTCCTCTATCGTCCCTAACAAATTCAAAGCGTTGATTCGAGTCTTCGTACTTCAGAAAAACGAAAACATTTATAACTTAACAGCCCAATGCACCAATAATGTGAAACACTATCAAACCGTTGCCATAACTTTTCTCAGTGTCCAAATTGAAATTTTTGTGATTTCTGCTCCTCTATCGTCCCTAACAAATTCAAAGCGTTGATTCGATCTGTCGTACTTCAGAAAAACGAAAACATTTATAACTTAACAGCCCAATGCACCAATGAATTGAAACACTATGCAAACCGTTGGCCATAACTTTCTCAGTGGTCCAAATTGAAATTTTTGTGATTCTGCTCCTCTAGTCTCCCTAACAAATTCAAAGCGTTGATTCGAGTCTGTCGTACTTCAGAAAAACGAAAACATTTATAACTTAAGCAGCCCAATGCACCAATAATGTAAACACTATGCAAACCGTTGGCCATAACTTTTCTCAGTGTCCAAAGTTGAAATTTTGGTGATTTCTGCTCCTCTATCGTCCCTAACAGATTCAAACGTTGATTCATCTTCTACTTCAGAAAAACGAAAACAGTTATAACTTAACACCCAAGCACCAATGAATTGAAACACTATGTCAAACCTGCCATAAACTTTCTCATGCCAAATTGAAATTTTTGGTATTTCTGCTCCTCTAGTCGTCCCTAACAAGTTCAAACGTTGATTCATCTGTCGTACTTCAGAAAAACGAAAACATGTTATAACTTAAGCAGCCCAATGCACCAATAATTGAAACTATTCAAACCGTCCATAACTTTCTCAGTTCCACAAGTTAATTTTGGTGATTCTGCCCTCTAAGTCGTCCCTAACAAGTTTTATGCCACGTTGACATATTTTCACATTCATTGTCCATTGCCTCTAATATAACATTTTCCTTTTCTCCTATACACAACTCAACTCACCCTTTATCTTAGACACTAAAAACACCAAATTCAACTTACCCCCTAAAATACAACTTTACATAGTTTCACATCATTGTCATGCCCTAATTATAACATTCCTTCTCCGAATACACAACCAACTCAACTTTGACTTAACACAAGACAAAATCACCAAATTTCAACTGACACCCAAATTAGCCACTTACATATTTCACATTCATTGTCCATGCCCTAATTAAACATTTCCTTCCCTAATACACAGACCAACTACCTTGAATCTTAGACACTAGGACAAACACCCAAAAATTCAACTTGACCCAAATAGCCACTTGACTAGTTTCACATTCAGTCCATTGCCTGCTAATTATAACTTTCCTTCTCAACACAACTCCACCCTGAATCTTTAGGCAAGACAAATCCCCAAATTCATTGCCCAAATGCCAACTTACATTTCCATATGCCTCTCTATATTCTTCCCTATCACAACAACAACCTTTATCTAACACAAACAAAACCAAATCACTCCCTGAAATATGCCAACTTCATGTTACTCATTCCAGCCCTTATAATCACCCAAATTCAACTTTACCACCCGAAATATGCCACGTTACATATTCACATTCATGGCCATGGCCTCTTAATTATAACATTTCCTTTCCCAATACACAACTCAACCAACCCTTGAATCTTAGACACTAGACAAATCACCCAAAAATTCAACTTGACCACCCTAAAAATATGCAACTTACTATTTCACTTCATTGCCATTGCCCTTATTAACATTTTCCTTCTCCTAACACAACTCACTCAACCCTTGAATCGTTAGACACTAAGCAAAATCACCCAAAAATTTCACTTGACACCAAAAATCCAACTTACAATTTCACATCTTCCATCCTCTTATATAACAGTTTCCGTTTTCTCCTAATACACAACTCAACTCAACCCTTTGAATCAGACACAAACAAATCACCCAAATTCAACTTTGACCACCCTGAAAAATTATGCCAACTTGAATATTTCACATCATGCCATGCCCTAATATAACATTTCTTTCTCCTAATACACAACTCGACTCAACCCTTAATCTTGTTAGACACAAGCAAAATCACCCAAATTCAACTTGACCACCTAAAATTATGCAACTTGACTATTTTCACATTCATTGCCATGCCCTTAAGATAACTTTCCGTTTCCCTAATACACAACCAACTCAACCCTTTGAACTGTAGACGACTAAGACAAATCACCCAAAAATTCAACTTGACCACCCTAAAATTATGCCAACGTTTGACAAGTTCACATCATGTCCATGGCCTCTTAATAAACATTTTCCGTTCTCCTAATACACAGACTCAACTCACCGCTTTGAATCTTAGACACAAGACAAAATCACCCAAATTCACTGACCACCCTAAAAATTCCAACTTACAATTTTCACATCATTGCCATTGCCGCTTATAAACTTTCCGTTCTCCTAATACACAACCAACTCAACCCTTGAATCTGTAGACACTAAACAAAATCACCCAAAAATTTCAACTTTGGGCCCCCTGGAAAAAATTTTGGCCAAAGGGTTTTTTAATAGTTTTACATTCATTTTCCCTTTTGGGCCGGGTTAAAGTTTTAACATTTTTTCCGTTTCCAATTGAAGTACACAACCCCGAACTCAAACCCCTTTTAACTTGTTAGGGGCAAATAAGGGCAAAATCACCCCAAAAGTTCAAATTTGGACCCCCTTTAAAAAGGGTTTTGGCCCCTTTTACTTAGTTTTTCCTTTTTTTTCCAATTTGGGCCCCTTAATTTTATTAAAAGTTTTCCCCTTTTTTCCAATAAAAGACTCAACTCAAACCCTTGAATCGTTTATTCTCTCCTCAAAAACAACAGGGGGAGGGAAAAAGAGGTTTTCAAGTTCCAACATTCCGGCCTTGGACTTTTTAAAAAAAAAATTTTAAATTTAAACGCCCAATCACCAAGCAATTTTTTTAAAAACTAAGCAAAATACCCCAAAAATTTTCTCCGGGGGCCCCAAAATGTTTTAATTTGGGTGATTTTTCCTTTCCCTTGTCCCCCGGCCCCCAAAAAAAGCGGTTTCCCGGGTTTTCCCCGGGGACCAAGCGAAAAACCCCAAAAAAAATTTTATAACTAAAAACCCCCTTCACCCAAAAATAAAACTTTGTTTAAACCCGGGGTTTGGGCCAATTTAAATTTTTTTTCCCGGTTTGGTTCCCAAATTGAAATTTTTGGGGGTTTTGCGCCTTATTTTCCCTCCAAATTTAAAAGGGAAAAAAAAATTTCTTCAAGGAAAAACAAAAAATTTTTTAACTTTAACACCCCCGGGGACCAAAATGGAAAAACTATGTCAAACCTTGCCAAACCCTTTTTTCCCGGTCCCAAATTTAAATTTTTTGGGGAATTTTTGCTCCGCACTCCCTAAAAGATTTTAAAACGGTTGATTTTTTCTTTGGACTCAAAAAACGAAAAAATTATAACTTAAGCAGCCCAAGGCACCAAAATTAAACCTATTCCAAAAAATTGGGCCCAAAATTTTTTTCCCGGTGTCCAAATTTTAAATTTTTTATTTCGCTTTCCCTATCTCCCAACAAATTTAAAGCGGGTTTTATTTTTCGGTTTTCCCACGTCCCGGAAACGGAAAAAAATTTTTAACTTAACGGGGGCCCAAAGGGACCAAGGGGGGGAAATTAAACACTAAATTTAAACCCTTTCCCCTAACTTTTTTTCAGGGTCCAAATGAAAAATTTTTTGGGGGATTTCTGCCCCCCTAGCCCCTAAAAAAATTCAAACTTATTCGATTTGGGCCTACTTCAGGGGAAAAAAAAAAAATTATTTACTTTTAAGAACCCAAAAAGCCCAAAAATGAAACACTATTTAACCGTTTCCTAACTTTTCTCATGGCCAAAGGGAAAATTTTTTTTTTATTTCCCCCCTAGTCCTCCCCTTTTCAAGATTTAAACTGATTTATTTTCACTCAAAAATAAACCAAAACATGTTTTAACTAACAGGGCCCAATTTGGGGGCCAATGAATGGAAACCCCTATTTAAACCTTCCAAACTTTTCTCAGGGGGGCCAAAGTTGAAAAATTTTTTGGGTTTCGCCCCTATCCCCCCAACAAGATTAAAGCTTGTCGTTGGCGTCTTCCCGAAAAACGAAACCCTTTTTAACTTAAGCGCCCAATTCACCAAAAAATGGAAAACTATTTTAAACCTTGCCAAAACTTTTCCCCAGGGGTCCCAAAGGAAATTTTTTTTATTTTGCTCCCTATCTCCCCAACAAGGGTTCAAACTTATTTGGTCTTTTACTTCCCAAAAAAAGAAACGTTATAACTTAACAGCCCAATGGAAAAAATTTAATTAAAAACTATGCAAACCGGGGGCCCAAAAGGTTTTCAGGGGTTTTTCCAAATTTAAATTTTTTTTTTTCCTCCCAGGGGCCCCCAAAAAAATTTAAAGCGGTTTATTTTTGAGTCTTCGAACCCGGGGGAAAACAAAACTTATTTTAAAAAAACCCAAGGCACAATTTAAAAAGGTGAAACACATTTTAAACCCTTCCATAACGTTTCTCAGTGGTCCCAAAAGGGGAAATTTTTTTTTTTGGGAAAAATTTTTGCCCCCTATTCCCCCAACAAAATTCAAATTGTCGGTCGTACTCAGAAATTTCCAAAAACAGTTTTAAAATTAACCCGCCCCAAGGGACCAATAAAAGGGAAAAACTTCAAACCTTGGGGGATAACTTTTCTCAGGGGTCCAAAATTTAAAATTTTTTTTAATTTTTTCTCCTCAGTCCCCCAAAAAAATCAAAGCTTTAAATTCGTCTGTCGAAATTTAAAAAACGGGAAAAAATTAAAAACAAGCAGGCCCAATGGGACCAAAAAATTTGAAAAAAACAGTAAACCCCGGGGCCCCTAACTTTTCTCAAGGGGCCCAAAAAAATTTTTGGATTTTTTTCCCAACCCCTAACAAAACAAACGGTTTTTCAGTCTTTGGAATTTAAGGGAAAAAGAAAACAGTTTTTAAATTTAAACAGGGCCCCAAAGGGACCAAAAGGGAAAGGGGAAACACTAGTCAAACCTTTCCTAACTTTCCCCAGGGGCCAAATTGAAATTTTTGGTTTTCGCCCCTCTTTTCCCCCCCAACAAATCAAACGTTATTTTGATCGGGGGTACTTCAGGGGAAAAAGGGAAAACATTTAAAACTTAAGCATGCCCAATGTAACCAAAAATTTTAAAAACTAAGGTTAAAAACCGTTGCCCTAACTTTTCTCAGGTGTCCAATTTTAAATTTTTTTGGGGATTTCTTCCCCCCTTTCTCCCTAACAAAATTTTAAAACGGTTTATTCACTGTCGTATTCAGGAAAAACAAAACTTTTATAATTTAACAGCCCAATGCACCAAAATGGAAAAAACTATTCCCAAAAGGGGCCTTTAAATTTTCTCCTGCCAAATTTAAAAATTTTTTGGGGTTTCCTCCCCTTTTCGCCCCAACAAAATTTAAAGCGGGGGTTTTTTTGATTTTTCCCACTTCAGGAGAAAAAAAAACCCTTTAAAAACTTAAGCCCCATCCCCCAAAAAATTAAACCCCTATTCCCAACCTTTGGGCCCAAAATTTTTTTCAGTTTTTAAAATTTAAATTTTGGGGGTTTTTGGGTCCCCCTAGCGCCCCAACAAATTTTAAAACGTGAGTTCGGTTTTGCGACTTTAAAAAACAAAACATTTATAACTTTTAACACCCAAACAAAAAATTAAAAGAAACACAAGGGCAAAAACCTTTGGGCCCTAACTTCTCAGGGGGCCAAATTTTTAATTTTTTTTTAAATTTTTGCCCCTCTAGTCCCCTAACAAGTTCCAAAAACTTGATTTTGTCCTTTCTTTCTTCCCAAAAACGGAAAAAATTTTTAACAACAGGCCCCCAAGCACCAAAAGAATTAAAAAACCCATTCAAACCGGGTTGGGCCCTAATTTTTTCAGTTCCAAATAAATTTTTTGGGTGCTTTTTGCTCCTCTATCGCCCAACAAATTTAAACGTTGATTTTAGTCTTCGAATTCAAAATAAAGAAAACATTTATAATTAACAGCCCCAATGGCCCAATGAATTTTAAACACTAATGCAAACCGGGCCTTTCTTCTCATGGCCAAATTGGGAAAATTTTTGGGGGATTTCCCGTCCCCTATCTTTCCCAACAAATTCAAACGTTGAGTTCGATCTTCTACTTCAGAGAAAACAAACATTTATTAAATTTCCCGCCCAATCACCAAAAATTGAAAAACTAGTCAACCGTTGGGCCCAAAAATTTTCTCGGGGGTCCAAATTAAAATTTTTGGGGTTTTTGGGGTCCCCCTAGGCTCCCTAACAAATTCAAACGGGTTATTCGAGTCTTTTTACTTCAAAAAACAAAACCCTTTTTAAAATTTTAAACAGCCCAAAGGCACCAATTTAAATTAAACACATGTCAAACCTTGGCCCAAAATTTTTTTCAGGGGGTCCAAATTTTTAAAATTTTTGGGTTTTTTCTGCTCCCTATCGTCCCTAACAAATTTAAAGCGTTGATTTTGGTCCTACTTCAAGAAAAAAAACCTTTAAACTTAAGCACCCAAAAGGGCCCCGAAGTAAACACTATTCAAAAACCTTTTGGGCCAAAAAACTTTTTTTTTAGGGGGCCCCAAATTTTAAATTTTTTGGTGATTTTTCTCCTCTATCCCCTAACAGAAATTTAAAGCCCTTTTAATTCGATCTGTTTTGGCCAAAAACAAAACAGTTAAACTAACACCAAAAGCACCCAAGTTAAAAACCTATGTCCAACCGTTTGGGGGTAACTTTTCCCCAGGGGTCCAAAGTTTTTAAATTTTTTGGGTTTTTTCCCTCCATCTTTCCCCAACAAATTCAAACTTTTATTTGAGTCCCGTCCCTACTTTAAAAAACGGGAAAAAAATTTTAACTTAAGGGCCCCCAAACACCCAAAAATGGAAACACTATTCAAACCGTTTGGGCCCTAATTTTTCTCAGTGGCCAAAGTTAAAATTTTTTGGTTTCTCTCCCTTTTCTCCCTAAAAAATTCAAACGGTTTACGCGTCACTTTAGGGGAAAAACAAAAAAGTTTTTAACTTAACACCCAATTCACCAATAAGGGGAAACCCCTAGCCCAAAACCCTGGGCCATAAATTTTTTTCAGGGGTCCCAAAGTTTAAATTTTGTGATTTCTGGCCCCTACGCCCAACAAATTTTAAAGCGTTGAGTTCGAGTCGTCCCTACGCCGAGAAAACGGAAAAAAATGTTAAACTTAACGGGGCCCAAGGGACCAAAAAATGGAAAAACTATTTCCAAAACCCTTTCCTAACTTTCGCGGGTTTCCAAAATTAAATTTTGGGTTTCTGGTCCTCAATTTTCCCCTTTAAAAAAATTCCAAAAGGAGAGTTCCCCGCTAATTTAGGAAAAACAAAACCCTTTAAAAAACTTAAGCAGGGCCCAAAAGCACCAATTTAAAGGAAAAAACCTTTTAAACCTTTTGGCCCTAATTTTTCCCCAGGTTAAATTAAAATTTTTTTATTTCTGCTCCTCTATCTCCCTAACAAATTTTAAACGGGTTAGTTTTATCCCTTTTACTTTAGGGGAAAACAAACTTTTTTAAATTAAAACCGGGCCCCAAGGGGACCAAAAGAATGGAAACACTATCAAAAGGTTGGGCCCTAACTTTTTTCCCGGGGGTCCAAATTTTAAAATTTTTGGGGGATTTCCCCTCCTCTAGGCGGCCCCCAACAAATTCAAACGGGTTTATTCGATCGTCGACTTCAGGGGAAAAAAAAACCAAATTTAAAATTAACAGGCCCAAGGGACCAAGAAATTTAAACACCCATTCAAACCGTTGCCATAAAATTTTTCCCCGTTGGGTCCAAAGTTAAATTTTTTTTGATTTTTGCCCTCAGCGTCCCTAACAAATTTAAACTTGATTCATCCCGGGCTACTTTTCGGGAAAAAAAAAACCTTTTTAAACGGCACCCAAGGGCCCCAAAAATGAAACACATCAAACCTTGGCCCCTAACTTCTTTTGGGGGTCCAAATTGGGAAATTTTTGGGGGATTTCTCTCCTCAGTCGCCCAACAAATTCAAAGCGTTTTAGTTCGACTTCCTACTTCGGAAAAAACGAAAACTTTATAACTTAACACCCAATTCACCAAGAATGTAAACACAAAGTCAAAACCGTTGGCCAAACTTTTCTCAGGGGTCCCCAAAAATTTAAATTTTTTGGATTTTTGCCCTCTATCTCCCCACAAAATTTAAAACGTTTATTTTTATTTCGTTCTCAAGAAAACGAAAACATTTATAATTTCAGCCCAATCACCAGAAATTTTAAAAACTATTCCCAAAACCCTTTGGGCCCTAACTTTTTTCAGGGGTCCAAATTAAATTTTTTGGGGTTTCCCCTCCCCCTAGTCTCCCCAACAAGATTCAAACTTTTAAATTCGAGGCGGCGTATTCAGAGAAAACGAAAAAATTTATAACTTAACAGGCCCAAGGGCACCAAAAAAAAGTGAAACACTATGCCAAAACCGTTTCCCTAACTTTTCTCATTTTCCAAAATTAAAAATTTTGGGGGGTTTTTTTGGGTCCCTAGGCCCCAAAAGATTCAAACGTTTAGTTGAGCTGTCGACTTCAAAAAACGAAAACAAGTTTAACTAAAGCCCAAAGCCCAAAATTTGAAACACTATTAAAAAATTGGGCCATAACTTTTTTTCAGGGGGCCAAATTAAATTTTTGGTGATTCTGCTCCTCTATCTCCCCCAAAAAGTTTAAAACGGAGTTCTTTTTCTTCTTCAGGAAAAAAAAAACATTTTAAACTAAGCAGGCCCAAACACCAATAAGGGGGAAAATGTCCCAAAACCCTTGGGCCCTAACTTTTTTCAGGGGGGTCCAAAGTTGAAATTTTTTTGGGGGATTTCCCCTCCCAGTCCGGGCCCAAAAAAATCAAAGCGTTGATTGGCGGGCACTTTAGAAAAAAAAATTTTTAAACTTAACACCCAATGGAAACCCAAAAGATTTAAACCCTTTCCAAAACCAGCCCTAAATTTTCTCCCTGGCCAAAGGGGTTGGGAAAATTTTTTTATTTTTGCCCTCTTCCCCAACAAGATCAAACGGGATTCGCTGCCCTACTTCAGGGGAAAAAAGGAAAAAATGTTTTAACTTAAAAAAGGGGCCCCAATGCCCCAATAAATTAAACACTAAGTTTAAAACCCTTTTGGCCCAAAAATTTTTTTCAGGGGCCAAAGGGAAAATTTTGGGGGGATTTCCCGCTCCTCTACCCCAACAAATTTAAAGGTTGATTCATCGGGCGACTTCAGAAAACAAAACTTTATTTAAATTTTCAGGGCCCAAGGGGACCAATAAGGGAAAAAAATAGTCAAACCGTTGCCATAAAGTTTCTCAGGGGGCCCAAAAATTGAAATTTTTTATTTCGGTCCCCTAGTCCTCCCAAAAAGTCAAACGGGTTGGTTCGAATCCCTTACTTCAAAAAAAAACAGTTTATAACTTAACAGGCCCCAATGGGCCCCAAAAAGGAAAAAACTAGGCAAACCGGGCCCAAATTGCTCAGTTCCAAATTAAATTTTTGGGATTTTTCTCCCTAGTCTCCTAACAAATTTAAAAACTTGATTCATCTCTTCTTCAAGAAAACAAAAACTTTATAACTTAACAGCCCAATGGGAAACCAAAGAAGTGAAAAACATTCCCAAAACCTTGGCCATAACTTTTTTCAGGGGGGCCCCAAAATTTAAATTTTGGGGATTTCTGCTCCCTATCGCCCTAACAAATTCAAAGCGGGTTTATTTTTGATCGGGCCCTAAAACAGGGGTAACAAAAACCCTTTTTTAACCTTTAACACCCCAAACACCAAGGAAATTTTAAAAACTATTCAAACCGTTTTTTTCCATAACTTTCTCAGGCCCAAAAAAAATTTTTGTGATTTGCTCCCTTTTTCTCCTAAAAAATTTAAACTTTTTTCGAGTCTCGGGCTCAAGAAACAAAACTGATTACTTAAGCAGGGCCCCAAAGGGGACCAAAAGAATTAAACACAAATTTAAACCGTTTGGCCCAAAATTTTTTCAGGTGTCCAAATTTTTTAAATTTTTGGAATTTTTTTCCCCCTTTCTCCCCAACAAGATTTTAAAACTTTAGGTTTGATCGCCTACCAAGAATCGAAAAAAATGTTAACTTAACACCCAAAGGCCAATGAATGTAAACACTATTCAAACCGGTTTCCCAAACCCTTTTTTTAGGGGCCAAAGTTAAAATTTTTTGATTTCTCTCCCATCTCCCCAAATTCAAAACTTGAATTTGGGCGTCTAATTCAAAAAACGGAAAAAATTTTTATAACTTAACACCCAAAACACCTTTAATGTGAAACACTTGTCAAACCGGGTTGGGCCCTAAATTTTTTCCCGGGTCCCAAATTAAATTTTGGGGGAATTTTTCTCCTCTAGCTCCCCACGTTCAAACCCGGGGATTTCGACTGCCCACTTCAAAAAAAAACGTTTCAATTTAAAGGCACCCAAGCCCAATAAAGTAAACACTAGGCAAAACCCTTGGGCCAAAATTTTTTTCAGGGGTTCCCCAAAAATAAAATTTTGGGGGTTTTTTGCCCTCTATCGCCCAAAAAGATCAAACCCGGGGAGTTCGTCGCGTACTTCAAAAAAACGGGAAAAATTTTTAACAACAGGCCCCCCGGCACCAAAAATTGAAACACTATTCAAAAATTGCCATACCTTTTTTCAGGGGGGCCCAAAAGGGAAAATTTTTATTTCTGCCCTCTATCCCCTAAAAGGGGTTTAAACGTGGATTTTGATCTTCTACTTTAAAAAAAAAAAAAACAGTTAAAACTTAAAGGCCCCCAAGCACCAAAATTAAAAACTTTTCAAAACCCTTTCCTTTAAATTTCTCAGGGTCCAAATAAAATTTTTGGGGGATTCTCTCCCCTATCGTTTCCCCAACAAATTCAAAGCGGGTTTTTCGTCTGTCTTCTTCGAAAAACAAAAAATGTTATAACTTTAAACACCCCAAGGGGACCAAAAATTTTAAACCTAGGCAAACCTTCCATAACTTTTTCCCCGGGGCCAAATTAAAGGATTTCTGCTCCCTATCGGCCCTAACCCGTTCAAAGCGGTTTATTGGTTTTGCTACTTTAGAAAAACCAAAAAATTTTACTTAACAGGGCCCCAAGCACCTAAGTAAACACTAGTCAAACCGTGCCAATCTTTTCTAGGGGGCCAAATTAAATTTTTGGGGATTTCCCCCTCTCGTCCCCAACAAATTCAAAGCGGGTTTATTTGGTCTTTGACTTTAAAAAAAACGAAAACATTTTTTAAATTTAAAAGCCCAATCACCCCAAAGAATGAAACACTAATTTAAAACCGGGGGCCTAAATTTCCTTTTCCCAAATTAAAAATTTTTGGGTATTTGGGTCCTCGGTTTGCCCCAACAAAATTTAAACGGTTTGATCTTCCCTTCAAAAAAAACGGAAAAAAAATTTTTAAAAAAAGAGCCCAATTTAAACCAAAAATTAAACACTAAGGCCCAAAACCCTTTGGGCCCTAACTTTTTTTCATGGCCTTTTGAAATTTTTTGGGGGTTTTCTCCTCTACTCCCCAACAAATTCAAGCGGTTTAAATTCCCGGGCTGTCCGACTTTAAATAAAAGAAAACTTTTTAAAAAACTAACACCCAAGGGCCCCAAAAAGGAAACACTACAAAACCGGGGCCTTTAAATTTTCTCGGGGCCCCAAAGGGGTTTAATTTTTGGGGATTTCGCTCCTCTAACGTCCCCAAAAAATTCAAACGGTTTAGTTCGGGCGTTTAACTTAAAAAACGGAAAAAATTTTTAAAATTAACGCCCAAGCAAACCCAAGAAATTTTAAACACTTTTTTAAACCTTCCATAACTTTTAAAAACCCCCCCCATTCAAAATTTTAAATTTTTGGGGGGTTCCTCTTTCCGTCCCAACCAAAAATTTTAAACGGGTTAGTTCAAACTGTCGACTTCTGGGGAAAAGGAAACCGTTTTAACTAACACCCAAAGGGGGGCCCAAAGAATTAAACACTATTCAAACCGTTCCATAACTTTTTTCAGGGGGCCCAAATTAAAATTTTGGGGTTTTCTGCCCCTCTATCGCCAACAAATTAAAGCGTTATTTTGAGTCTGTCACTTTTAAGAAAAAGAAAACTTTTTTATAACTTAACAGGCCCAAACCTCCCCAAAATTTAAAAAATATGTCCCAAAACCTTTCCCCTAATTTCCAGTTCCAAATTTAAATTTTTTGGGGGATTTTCTCCCTATCCCCCAACAAACAAAATTTATTCGGTTTTGTTTTACTCCAAAAAAAACCCAAAAATGTTAAACTTAACACCCCAAGGGACCAAAAATTTAAACCTATTCAAACCTTTCCATAACTTTTTTCCCTTTCCCAAAATTTAAAATTTTTGGGATTTTTTGCCCTCTACCCTAACAAATTCAAAGCTTTTCGATCGTCTTTCTTTAAAAAAACGGAAAAAAATTTTTAACTTAAACACCCAATGCACCAAAAAATTAAACACTATGCAAACCGTTGCCAAATTTTCCATTTCCAAAATTTAAATTTTTGGGGGATTTTTGCTCCTCATCCTCCCTAACAAATTCCAAAGGGGTTTAGTTCGGTTTTGTCGAAATTTAAGAAAACGAAAACATTTTTTTTAAACCTGACCCCCCCAATTTCCCCCCAAGAATGGAAACCCCAAAAT
Source organism: Oophaga sylvatica (assembly GCA_033576555.1). Taxonomy (NCBI): domain Eukaryota; kingdom Metazoa; phylum Chordata; class Amphibia; order Anura; family Dendrobatidae; genus Oophaga; species Oophaga sylvatica. Next base: position 32,558 of record JARQOD010005493.1, read on the forward strand.
TCCCATCCCCTTTGGGCCCTAACTTTTTTAGTGTTTCCCAAAATTTAAATTTTTTGGGGGGTTTTCTCTCCCTATTCCCCAACAAGTTTAAACTTTATTCGTCTGTCGCTTCAGGGAAAAAAGGAAAAAATTTTTTAACTTAAAACCGGCCCCCAAGGGGACCAATTTAATGGAAACACTAGGCAAACCGTTTGGGCCAAACTTTTTTTCCCGGGGGGCCCAAATTTTAAATTTTTTGATTCGGGGTCCTCTATTTCCCCAACAAAACAAAAGGGTTTCGATCTGTCGACTTCAAAAAACAAACTGTTATCTTAAGCAGGGCCCCCGGGACCAAGGAAAAAAAACCTAGCCCAAAACCCTTGGCCTAACTTTTTTCAGGGCCAAAAAAATTTTTGGGGGATTTCTCTCCCTTTCCCTCCCTAACAAATTTAAACGGTTAGTTTTATCTTCTCCAAAAAACAAAACTTTTAAACTTTTAACACCCAACACCAATGAAATTAAACCCTATTTAAACGTTTGGGCCCTAACTTTCTCAGGTTTCCCAAAATTTTAAATTTTGGGATTTCTGCTCCTCTAGTCGTCCCTAAAAATTCAAAGCGGTTGATTTGAGCCTGTCGTTCTTTAGGAAAAAAGGAAAAAATTTAACTAACAGCCCAATGGGCCCCAAAGAATTTAAACCCCAAAGTCAAACCGTTTCCCTTTAAATTTTCTCAGGGTTTCCAAAATTGAAATTTTTGGGGGGTTTTTGCTCCTCTTTCGTCCCTAACAAACAAGCGGGTTTTTTCCCCTTCTAAGTCAGGAAAACGAAAACATGTTAAAAACCCAACAGGCCCAATAAACCATGATGGAAACACAAATTTAAACCTGGCCTTTCTTTTCCCCAGGGGGCCAAAATTTAAAAATTTTTTGGGATTTCGCTCCCCTATCTCCCTAACAAATTCCCAAACGGTTTAGTTCTCGTCGGAAAATTTAAAAAAACGGGAAAAAATTTTTATAATTTAAAAGGGCCCAAAGCCCCCAAAAATGGGGAAAAACCCATGTCCAAAACCCTTTCCAAAAAACTTTCCAGGGGGTCCAAAATTAAAATTTTGGGGAATTTTGGGTTTCCCCTACGTCCCCCAAAAAATTCAAATTGGTATTCAGTCGTCACTTCAAAAAACAAAAAATTTTTTAAATTTAACCCGGCCCAATGCACCAATGAAAAAAAACCAAAAGTCAAACCTTCCATAACTTTCTCAGGGGGTCCAAATTTTAAAATTTTTTTTTTAAATTTTTTTTCTCCTCTACCCCCTAAAATAAACAAAGCTTGATTCGTTGTCTCTTTAAAAAAAAAACAAAAAACAAAAAAAAATAAAAAAAAAATTTTAAAAAATTTTACCAAAAAAATTGAAAACACTATGTCAAACCTTGGGCCCTAACTTTTCTCAGGGGGTTTCCCAAATTAAAATTTTTGGGGGTTTCTCCCCTACCCCCCTAACAAATTTAAACGGGAGTTCGAACGTCACTTTAGGGAAAACGAAAAAATTTAAAAAATTTAACAGCCCAATCACCAATAATGGGGAAACACCATTTCAAACCGGGGGCCCTTTTAAATTTTTTTCATTTTTTCCCCAAATTAAAATTTTTGGGGGATTCTCTCCCACCCCAAAAAGATTCAAAGCGTTGTTTTGGTCTGTCCGGCTTCAAAAAACGAAAACATTTTTTAAATTTAAACGGCCCCCAAAGCACCAATAATTGGGGAAAAACTATGTCAAACCCTTGGGCCTAACTTTTTTATTCCAAAGTTGAAATTTTTGGGGATTTCGGCCCCCCTTTCTCCCTAAAAAATTTAAACTTGAGTTCGATTCCGGGCAAAATTCAAAAAAACGGGAAAAAGTTAAACTTTAAACAGGGCCCCAAAGGGACCAAAATGGGAAAAACTATGTCCCAAAAAAGGGCCCTTAAATTTCCCCGGGGTCCAAATAAATTTTTTTGGGGATTTTTGCCCTCTAGCTCCCCCAAAAAATCAAACGTTGAGTTTCCCTCTGTCTTCTTCAGAAAAACGGAAACATTTAAACTTAAGCAGCCCTAAGGCACCAAATTGGAAACAATATGTCAAAACCCTTTGGCCTTTAAATTTCTCATTTGGCCCAAAATTAAATTTTTTGATTTTTGCCCTCTAGCGCCCTAACAAATTCAAACTTTTACAGTCTTCTACTTCAAAGAAACAAAATTATTATAAATTTTGCAGGGCCTTTTGGGACCAAAATTAAACAAATAAAACCTTTCCAAACTTTTCTCAGGTGTCCAAATTAAATTTTTGGGGGATTTCTCGCCCACTCCCAAAAAATCAAACTTAGTTCGATCTTCGTACTTCAGAAAAACAAAAAATGTTAAACTTTAAACACCCAATTCACCAAAAATTAAACACTAGTCAAAAACCCTTGCCAAAACTTTCCAAGGGCCCCAAAAATTAAATTTTTGGTATTTCTGCCCTCTATCTCCCTAACAAATTTAAACTTTAGTGATCTTCACTTCCCGGGAAAACAAAAAATTTTTATAACAACAGCCCATGCACCCAAAGAAAAAAAACACAATCAACCTTGGCCAAATTTCTCAGGGGGTAAATTAAATTTTTTGATTTCCCCGCTCCCAGTCCCCAACAAATTCAAAGCGGGTTTTAGTTCGACTGTCTACTTCAAGAAAAAAAAAACATTTTTTTAAACTTTAAACACCAAAGCAACCCAAAATGTGAAACACAATTTTAAAAACCCTTGGGGCCCTAACTTTTTTCATGGGCCAAAAAGGAAATTTTGGGGATTTCCCTCCCCTTCTCCCAACAAATTCAAAAACGTTGGGGTTCGGGCTTCCCTCTTCAAAAAACGGGAAAAAAAAGTTTTTTTAAAATTTAACAGCCCCCCAAACACAAAGAATTGAAACAAAAATGTTTAAACCGTTGCCATAACTTTTCTTCCAAGGTTTTCCAAAATTAAATTTTTGGGATTTCTGGCCCCCTTCTCCCCAACAAATTTTAAAGCTTATTCGATCTGTCGACTTTTTTGGAAAAAGAAAACTTTTTATAAAATTTTCGCCCAATGGGACCAATGAATTAAACACAGTCAAACCTTGCCATAAATTTCTCAAAGGGGTCCCCAAAATTGAAATTTTGGTAATTCTCTCCTCATTTTCCCCCAACAAATTTAAAGGTTAGTTCGATCTGTTAATTTAAAAAAACAAAAAATGTTAAACTTAACAGCCCAACACCAAAGGGGAAACACTAATCAAACCTTTCCTTTAAAGGGGCTCAGGGGGCCCAAAATTTTTAAAAATTTTTGGGGATTTCGGGGCCCCCTATCTCCCCAACAAAAGAACGGGTTTTGTTCGAGCGGCCTATTTAGAGATAAAAGAAAACCCTTTTAAAATTTAACAGGCCCCAAAGGGCCCAAAAATTTAAACACAAATTTTAAACCCTTGGCCATATCTTTTTTAGGGGGTTCCCCAAAGTTGAAATTTTTGGGGGAATTTTTTCCCCCCTATCCCTAACAAATTCCAAAACGTTGGTTTTGAGTCTGTCGTCTTCGAGAAAACGGAAAAAATTTTATAACTTAACAGGCCCAATGGCACCAATTAAATGAAACACTATTCAAACCGGGGGGTAACTTTTTCCGGTGCCAAATTAAAGGGGGGATTTCTCCCTCGATCTCCCAACAAATTCAAAGCTTTGTTTGATTCACTTCAGAGTTTTTAAACATTTATAACTTTAACACCCCAAGGGACCAAGAAGTGAAACACTATTCAAACCGGTTTCCAAAACTTTTTTCCCGGTGGGCCAAATTAAATTTTTTGGGGGGGGTTTTGCCCTCATCGGGCCCAACAAAATTTAAACTGATTCGGGCTGCGACTTTGAAAAACAAAACATTTAACTTAACACCCTTGGGCCCAAAAAGGGGAAACACAATTTTCAAACCCTTCCATAACTTTTCCAGGGGGCCAAAAATTTTAATTTTGGGGGTTTCTTCCCCCATTCCCAACAAATTTTAAACGGGTTCGATCGTCGTCTTCAGAAAAACAAAACATTTTTAAAAATTAACAGCCCAACACCAAAAAAAGGAAACACTATGGCCCAAAACCCTGGCCATAACTTTCTCAGGGGTTTCCCAAGTTAAATTTTTTGGGTTTTTTGCTCCCCCATCCCCTAACAAATTTTAAACGGTTATTCGGGTTCCAAATTTAGGAAAATCAAAAAAATGGGTTAAACTTAACACCCCCAAAAACACCAAAGAAGGAAACACTTTTTAAAACCTTCCATAATTTTCTCAGGGGGGGAAAAGGGGTTAAATTTTTTGGGGGGGTTTTTTGCTCCTCTATCCCCCGAACAATTTAAAGCCCTTATTCTTCTGTCCAATTTTAAAAAACCAAAAAATGTTTTAACTAAACACCCAAGGGGACCAAAAATGAAACACAGTCAAAACCGTTCCAAACTTTTTTTTAGTGCCAAAGTTTAAAATTTTTTTTATTTCCTGCTCCCTATCGCCCAACAAATTCAAAGCGTTATTCAGGCCGTCCCACTTAAGGAAAAACGGGAAAAAATTTTTTTAACTAAGCAGCCCAATTGGGACCCAATTAATTAAACACAAATTTAACCCTTTGGGCCCAAAATTTTCTCGGGGCCAAATTTTAAAATTTTTATTTGTGCCTCAAACGCCCCAAAATTTGCAACTTTATTTAGGGGCTCACGGAAAAACAAAAACATTTAAAAATTAACACCCAAAAAGGGACCAATAATTTAAACTATGTCAAACCGTTGCCCCAAAAATTTTTTCAGGGGGTCCAAAGTTAAATTTTTGGTGAAATTTCCCCCCCTTAGTCCCCTAACAAAAGGTTTGGGTTTTTTGTTTTTCGTAAATTTTGGGAAAAAAAAACTGTTTAACTTAACACCCAAACACCAAAAGAATTGAAACCCCTAAAGTCAAACCTTTCCAAAATTTTTTCAGGGGGCCCAAAAAAAAATTTTTTTTATTTCTCTCCCCTACTCCCTAACAAATTTTAAACGGGGATTCATCTGCGTACTTCAGGAAAAAAAGGGAAAAATTTTTTTAACTTTTAAGGGGAGCCCCCAAAGGCACCAAAGAATTGGGGAAAAACACAAAACCCTTTCCCATAACTTTTCTCAGGGGCCAAAAAAAATTTTTTGGGGAAATTTTCCCTTATCTCCCTAAATAAATTTTAACGGGGAGTCATCTTCTACTTCAGGGAAAACAAAACATGTTTAACTTAACGCCCAAAGGGACCCAAAAATGTTAAAAACATTCCCCAAACCGGGGCCCAAAATTTTCTCAGGTGGGCCAAAATTGGGAAATTTTTTTGGGTTTCCTCCTAAACGCCCTAACAAATTCAAAGTTGTTCGGCTTCCTTTAGGGGAAACGAAAAAATTTTTAACTTTAAACAGGGCCCCAAAGGGGACCAATTAAAGTAAACACTAGTTTAAACCGGCCAAAAACTTTTTTTCCCTGCCAAAGTGAAAATTTTTTGGGGGTTTTTCCCCCCTCGATCCGTCCCCAACGTCCCAAACCCTTTATTCGGTCTTTTTTTCTAAAAAACAAATCATGTTTTAAAACTTAAACAGCCCAATGGGACCCTTAATAAACACAGTCCAAAACCCTCCATAACTTTTTCAGGGGGCCCCAAAAATTGAAAAAATTTTTTGAATTTTTGGGCCCCATCGTCCCCCCAACAAATTTTTAAACGGTTAAAAAAATTTATGCCCACTTCAGAGAAAACGAAAACATTTTAAAACTTAACACCCCTGGGACCAAAAGAATTTAAAAACTTTCAAACCCTGGCCCTAACTTTTTTCAGGGGTCCAAAGTGAAATTTTTGGGGATTTTTTCTCCCTATCCCTAACAAATTCAAACGGTTTATTTGGGGGTCGTCACTTTAAGGGGAAAAAAACTTTTTTTAACAACAGCCCAAAGGCCCAATGAATGTTGGGAAAACCAATATCAAACCGTTGCCAAACTTTTTCTCATTGGGCCAAAGGGTTTAAATTTTGGGGATTTTTGCGCCCTAACTCCCTAAAAAATTCAAACGGTGTTCGAGTTAAAGTACTTCAAGAAAACGAAAACCCTTTAAACTTAAAGGCCCCCAAAGCACCCAAGAATTTAAAACCCATGTCAAACGTTGCCAAACTTTTCTCAGGGGGCCCAAAAGGGAAATTTTTTGGGGGATTTTTCTCCTCTATCCCCAACAAATTTAAACTTATTTTGACTTTTTCTTCAGAGAAAACGGAAAAAATTTATAACTTTAAAAAAGGGCCCCAACAAACCAAAGAATGTAAACACATTCAAAAAGGGGGCCATAACTTTTCCAGGGAGGGGAAATTAAAAATTTTTTATTCCTCCCTAGCGCCCTAACAAATTCAAAGCGGTTTATTCGGTTTTGTCGACTTCGAAAAACGAAAACAGTTTTAACTTAACAGGCCCCCCCCCCCCAAACACCAAAAGAATGTAAACACTATCAACCGTTGGGGCCCCCAAATTTCTCAGGTTGGGCCAAAAATGAAATTTTTTGGGGATTTCCTTTCCCCATCCCTCCCCAAAAATTTAAACGGGGGCATCTCGGACCAAAAAGGAAAACAATTTTTTAAAATTAACAGGCCCCAAGCACCCAAGAATTTAAACCCCTATTCAAACCGTTGGGCCTTTAAAATTTTTTCCCGGGGTCCAAAATTAAATTTTTTGGATTTCCCGCCCTCATCCGGCCCCCCAAAATTTAAACGGGTTGGGTTTTGCGGGCCTCTTCAATAAAAAGAAACTTTTTTCTTTAAACAGCCCCAAAGGGACCCAAAATTGTAACAAATATTCAAACCGTTGCCTAACTTTTTTCCCGGGGCCAATTGAAATTTTTGGGGATTTCGCTCCTCTAACGGCCCCCAACAAGCAAAGCGGGGGATTCGAGTCCTTTTACCTCAAAAAAACGGGAAAAAGGTTTAACCTTAACACCCAAGGCACAAATTAAAATTAAACACAAAGTCAAACCCTTGGGCCCTAACTTTTCTCAGGTTTCCCAAATTAAATTTTTGGTGATTTCGCTCCCTATCGTCCCAAAAAGATTCAAACTTTGAGGCAGTCTGGGCCAAATTCAAAAAACAAAAAAAATTTTTTTAAATTCCCGCCCCAAAGCACCAAGAATGGGAAAAACCATTCCAAAACCCTTGGGCCCTAAAATTTTCCATTTCCCAAATTGAAATTTTTTATTTCTGCCTTTTTCGTCCCTAACAAATTTAAACGTTATTCCGTCTTCCCACCCTTTAGGGGAAACGAAAACTTTTTAACTTAAGCACCCAATGGGACCAATGAAAATTGGGAAAAACGTTTCAAACCGTTGGGCCCGAACTTTTTTTTAGGGGTTTCCCAAATTTAAAATTTTTGGGGGATTTTTCCCCCTCATCGCCCTAAAAAAAGTTTAAACGGTTTAGCGAGCCGCGTTTTCAAGAAAAAAACATTTTTAACTTAAACACCCAAAGCACAAAATTATAGAAACCTTTCCAAAAACCTTGCCCAAAATTTCTCAGGGGTCCAAAGTTTAAATTTTTTTATTTTTTCTCCTCTAGCCCCAAAAAAATTCAAAGCGGACAATCTTCACTTTAGGGGAAAACAAAAAAATGTTATAAAATTTACAGCCCCGGGAACCCTGAATTTTAACCCTATTCAAAAACCTTTCCCTAACTTGGTCCAGTGGGCCAAATTTTAAATTTTTTGTGAAATTTTGCTCCTCATCCCCCAAAAATATTCAAAGGGAGTTTTGAGGGGTCGTACTTCGGAAAACAAACTTTTATAACTAAAACCCCAATGCACCCAAAAATTTAAACACTTTCCCAAAAAGTTTTCCAAATTTTTAAATTTTTCCCGGGGGTCCAAGGTGAAATTTTTGGGGATTTCTGCTCCCCATCCTCCCAAAAAATTTAAAGCGGTTTTATCGATCTGCCCCCCTTTAGAAACAAAAATTTATAACTTAAAGCCCCAATCACCAAAAAATTTTAAAAACATTCAAACCCTTTCCCCTAACTTTTCCCATTTGGGCCAAAGAAATTTGGGGAGTTCCGCCCTGCCCCAACAAAATTTTAAAGCTTTTTCGATTGGCCATTTAAAAAACAAAACATTTTTAACAAACACCCAACACCCTTTTTTTAAACACTATTTAAACCCCAAACTTTTCCAGGGGTCCAAATTGAAAATTTTTGGGGATTTTGCCCTCTAGCCCCCCTAACAAGCAAAGCTTTTATTCGAGCTTTTACTTTAAAAAACGGAAAAAATTTTAACCCAAAACACCCAATGGGCCCAAGAATTTAAAAAACTATGCAAACCTTGGCCCTAACTTTTCCCCAGGGGGCCAAATTTAAATTTTTGGGGATTTCGGGGCCCCCAAGGCCCCAACTAAATTTAAAAATGGGTTTGGGGTTTTCCCTTCCCTTCTTTTAGAGAAAACAAAACATTTTAAAATTTCAGCCCAATTACCAAGAAATTTTTAAAACATCAAATTGGCCTAACCTTTTTTCGGGGGCCCAAAGGGGGAATTTTGGGTTTTAGCCCCCTACGCCCCCAACCAAAATTTAAAGGTTGAGTTTTGTTTCCCCTTTGATTTAAAAGAAACTTTAAAAAATTTAAACAACCCAATGGGACCAATAAAGTGAAAAAACTTTCAAACCTTCCAAAATTTTCTCATGTCCCAAAAAAATTTTTGGGGATTTCCTCCCCTATCTCCCCCCCCAAAAAAAAAAACGTTTTGGGCTTCACTTTTAGGGGGAAAAAAAACCCGTTATAACTTAACACCCAAAGGGACCAATTTAATGGGAAAAACCCCCTTTAAAACCCGGGGGCCCTAAATTTTTTCAGGGGGTCCAAAATTTAAATTTTTGGGGAAAATTTTTGCGTCCCTAAACCCCCAAAAAATTTTAAAGGCGTTTTTTTTTTCGGGTTTTGGTAACCAAAAAAAATGTTTAAACTTAAGCAAACCCAATGGGCCCCAAAATTTAAAAACAAATTTAAACCTTTCCCCTAACTTTTTTTCAAGGTTTCCCAAATTTTGAAAATTTTTTTGGGGATTTTTGGGTCCCCCATCGCCCCAACAAAATTTAAACTTTTTCATCTGTCCCACTTCAGGAAAAAAGAAAAAAATTTTTTTAACTTTAAACGGGGCCCAAAGGCACCAAAAATGTAAAACCCCATTCAAACCCGGGGCCCTAACCCTTTTCCCCTGGCCAAAGTTTTTGTGGGGTATTCCTCCCATTTCCCCAACAAGTCAAAAACTTTTCGAGCTTCGTACTTCAAAAAAAACAAAACATTTATAACTTAAGCACCCAATGGGACCTAATGTAAACCATTTTACCTTGCCCTAACGGGCCAGGGTCCAAAGTTAAATTTTTTAAGGGGTTTTTCCCCCTCTATCCTCCCCAACAAAATTTCCCCAAACGGTTTATTTTTGTCTTTGTACCATTAAAAAACATTTATTAACTTAACACCCTTTCCCAAAATTAAAAACAAGGGCCCAAAATTTTTCCAAAACTTTTCTCAGGTTGGCCAAAGTGGAAAAATTTTTTTTTTTTTCCCCTCTAGTCGCCCCCAAAAATTCAAAGGGTGATTTTGTCGCTCTTCAGAAAAACGAAAAATTTAAACTTTTCAGCCCCAAGGGACCAATGATTTAAAAACATTCCCAAAACCCCAAACTGTTCCCCAGGGGGTCCAAATTGAAATTTTTGGGGGAAAATTTTTCCCTCTATTTCCCCCCAACAAAATTTAAAGGTTTAGTTTTTGTCTGTCCTTTTAAAAAACAAAAAATTTTTTAAAAAATTTAAAAGGCCCCAAACACCAAAAGGTTTCCCCATTCAAAAACCCTTCCATCTGGCTCATTCCAAAAATTAAATTTTTTGAGGGGGCCCCCACCCCAACAAATTTAATTGATTTAGTTTTTCTATTCAGGAAAAAAGAAAACTTTTTTAAAAATTTTCAGCCCAATGCCCCTTTTTAAACACAATTTAAACCTTGGGCCCTAACTTTTTTTCATGGGCCAAAAATTTAAAAAATTTTTTATTTCTGCTCCCTAACTCCCCAACAATCAAACTTTTATTCGATCTTTGACCAAGAAAACGAAAAATTTTAAAATTTTAAACACCCAAGGGACCAATGAATGTTAAAATATCAAACCCGGGCCCTAACGTTTTCTCAGGGTCCAAAGTTAAAATTTTTGGGGGATTTCCCCCTTTGCCCCAACAAAACAAACTTAGTTTAGCTTCGGACTTTAAAAAAAACATTTAAAAACGTAAGCAGGCCCAAAACAAACCCAAAAATTTTTGAAACACTATTCCCAAAACCCGGGGCCCTAACTTTTTTTCATTCCAAATTTTAAATTTTGGGTTTGCTCCTCTATGGCCCCACAAATTTAAAGGGAGTTCGAGTCTGTCGGGAATTTTAAAATAAACGGAAAACTTTTATTTCTTAAGCAGCCCAATGCACCAAAAATTAAAAACCCCAGTCAAACCCTGGGCCAAAAACTTTTCAAGGGCCCAAAGGGGTTAAAATTTTTTGGGGGGTTTTTTGCTCCCCCTAGTCCCCCCAAAAAGATTTAAAATTTTTCATCTTCACTTCCCAAAAAAAGGGAAAAATGTTAAAACTTTTCACCCAAAAAGGGACAAAATGGGAAAAACCCATTCAAACTTTGGGCCAAAACTTTTTTCCCGGGGGCCCAAATTGAAATTTTTATTTTTTGGGGCCCCTACTCCCTCGCAAAAGGGTTTGGTTCATCGTCGAATAAAAACAAAACTTTTTTCTTTTAAAACCCAACACCAAGAAAATTAAACCCCACAAACCCCTTTCCAAACTTTTCCCCAGGGGCCAAAAATTTAAATTTTTGGGGGATTTTTGCTCCTCTATCCCCCCTAACAAATTCAAATTATTCGATCTGTCCCACTCAAAACCAAAAAATTTTTAAAAAAGGGAGCCCCAAAGGGGCCCCCAAAAATTTAAAAAACATTTAAAACCTTTCCAAAAATTTTTCCCTGTCCAAAGTTTAAATTTTTTTTATTTCTCCCTCTTTCTCCCTAACAAATCCCGCGTTTAGTTCGGTCTTGTACTTCAGAAAACGGGAAAAAATTTTATAAATTAACAGCCAATCACCCAAGAAAAGTAAACCAGTCAAAACCCCCCAACCTTTTCCCAGGGGGTCCCAAAATTAAATTTTTGGGAATTTCCCCCTTCTAGTCTCCCAACAAAAAATTTAAAGCGGGTTTATTTTACTTCCCACTTTAGGGGAAAAAAAAAACTGTTAAACTTTAACACCCAATGGGACCAAGGGAAAGGGGAAACCCATTCCCAAACCCTTCCCATAATTTTCTCAGGGGGCCAAATTAAAAATTTTTTTGGGTTCTCTCCTCAACCCCTAAAAAAAACAAAGCGTTATTCTCTCTACTTCGAAAAACGGAAAAAATTTATAACTTTAAACAGGGCCCCCCCAAACCCAAAAATTTTAAACACTAGTCAAACCTTTCCATAACTTTTCTCAGGTTTCCCAAAATGAAATTTTTGGGGAAATTTTTCCCCTCTACCGGCCCCCAAAATATTCAAAGTTTGATTCCCATTTTCCTTTTACTTTTAAAAAACAAAACATTTATTTAAATTAAGCACCCATTCAAAAAAAAATTGAAAACCATTCAAACCGGGCCATAACTGTTCTCATGGCCCAAAAGGGGAAATTTTTTTCGCCTCACGGCCCCAACAAATTTAAACGTTTTATTCACTCTACTCAAGGTTTAACGGGAAAACTTTAACTAAAGCCCCTTGGCAAACCAAAAATTTTAAACACTAGTTTAAACCTTGGCCAAAATTTCTCAGGGGCCAAATTTTTAAAATTTTTTTTTTTTCTGCTCCCCTATCCCCCCCCAAATTTAAACGTTGGTTTTGGTTTGTCGTTTCTTTAGGAAAAAAACGAAAACAAAATTTTAACTTTGCACCCAATTCAAAAAAAAGAAATTTAAAAACTAGGGCAAACCCTTCCAAAACTTTTCCCAAGGGGTCCAAAATTAAATTTTTGGGTATTTCGCCCCCCACCCCTAACAAAAACAAACGGTTATTTTTTCTGGGCCTACTTTAGGGGAAAACAAAACATTTATAAATTAAACAGCCCCAAAGGGACCAAGGAAAGTAACACTATTCCCAAAACCCTTGGGCCCTAATTTTTCCCGGGTTTCCCCCAAATTAAATTTTGGGTTATTGCCCCTCTAGTCCCAACAAAATTTTAAACCGGGTTTTCGATCCCCTTTTACTTCAGAGAAAAAGGAAAAAATTTTTTTTAAAAATTTAACAGCCCAAGGGACCAAAAATTAAACACTACCCAAACCCCCATAACTTTTTCTCAGGGTTCCCAAAATTTTTAAAATTTTTTTTTCTCTCCCTTAGTCGTCCCCCAACAAATTTTAAACTTTATTTGAGTCTGGCTACTTTAAGAAAACCCAAAAAATTTTTTAACAAAACAGCCCAATGGGGCCCCAAAGAATTGAAACACTATGTCAAAACCCTTTCCCAACTTTTTCTCGGGGGTCCAAATGAAATTTTTGGGGGTTCTGGGCCCCCTACTCCCTAACAAAAATCAAAGATTTATTTCGTCCGTCGGACTTTAAAAAAAACAAAACTGTTTTAACCCAAGCAGCCCAAAGGGACCCAAGAAATTTAAAAACTATTCAAAACCTTGCCATAACTTTTTCAGGGGGTCCAAATTGAAAAATTTTTGGGGGTTTTTTTGCCCCAAACGCCCTAACAAGATTTAAAGGTTCATTTATTTTTTACTTTAAAAAACGGGAAAAAATTTTTAAAAATTAAACACCCAATCCCAAAAAAGTAAACACTATTCAAACCGTTCCATAACTTTTTTCAGGGGGGTTTCCCAAATTGGGAAAATTTTTTTGGGGTTTTGGGCCCCATCTCCCCAACAAATGCAAAGGGTTTATTCGTTCCCTTTTTACTTTAGGGAAAACAAACATTTTTAAAATTAACAGCCCAAACACCAATAATTAAACACTATTCAAACCCCTTGGGCCCTAACTTTTCCCCAGGGTTTGGGGCAAATTGAAATTTTGGGGATTTCGGCCCCCATTCCCTAACAAGATTCAAACGGTTTATTTAGTCGGGCGTACTTCCCGGGAAAAAAGGAAAACAAATTTAAAAACTTTTGCAGCCCAAATTCCAAACCCAAAGAATTAAACACTATTTAAACCGTTTCCAATCTTTTTCAGGTGCCAAAAATTTTTAATTTGGGGGGGTTTCGGGGCCCCTTTCGCCCAACAAATTTTTAAAACGTTGGGGTTTGATCCGGGCGACCAGGGGAAAACGGGAAAAAAATTTTTAAAATTTAAAAGGCCCCAAGGGGACCAATTAATTTGAAACACTATTTCAATCCGGGTTGGGCCCTAAAATTTTTTCAGGGGGCCAAATTGAAATTTTTTGGGGATTTTCTCCCCTCTATCCTCCCAAAAAAATTTAAACGGGGGGTTCGAGTCTTCACTCAAAAAAAAAAAACAGGTTTTAACTTTAAACAGCCCAAAACACCCAAAAAATGAAACACATTTTCAAACCTTGGGCCCTAACTTTTTCTCAGGTGGGCCAAAGTTAAATTTTTTGGGGATTTCTGCCCCTAGTTTTCCCTAAACAAAATTTAAACGTTTATTCTTTTTCACTTCAGGAAAAACGGGGAAAAAAGTTAAAAACTTTTAAACACCCAGGGACCAATGAAGTTTAAAAACTATTTAAACCTTTCCCTAAATTTTCTCGTGGTTCCCCAAAAATTTAAATTTTTTGGTTATTTTTTCTCCTCTATCGTCCCCAACAAATTCAAACGTTAGGTTTGTTTTGTCTTTCAGGGGAAAACGGAAAAAAATGGGGTTTTAACTTTAACAGGGGCCCCAAAGGCACCCAAAATTGGAAAAACCCATGTCCCAAACCCCTGGGCCCTAACTTTTTTCTCAGTTTTCCCAAATTGAAATTTTGGTGATTTCGCTCCCTATTCCCTAACTAAGTTTAAAACTTGTTTAATCTTTGACTTCAGGAGAAAACAAAACATTTTTTAACTTAACCCCAAAGGGACCAAGAAAGGAAACACTATTTAAACCCGGGGGGTTGGGCCCTAATTTTCCCCCTCCAAAGGGAAATTTTGGGAATTTTTCCCTATCTCCCAACAAAAAATTTAAACGTTTAGATCTTTTTCAAAACAGGAAAAAAACTTTTTAAAATAAACAGCCCAATGGGGACCAATAAATTTAAAAAACATTTTCAAACCGTTGCCAAAAACTTTTTCTCAAATGTCCAAAATTTAAAAATTTTTTTGGGGGGTTTTTTTTCTCCCTTCCGGGCCCCAACAAAATTTAAACGTTGGGGTTCGATCTTTGTCTTCAAAAAACAAAACAGTTTTAAATTTAACCCCCCAATCAACCCAAGAAAGGGGAAAAACTATTCAAACCGTTGGGCCCTAACTTTTTTCAGGTTCCAAATTTAAAGTTTGGGGATTTTTTTCCCCCAGTCGTCCCCAACCAAAATTTTAAACGGTTGATTCGATTTTGTTCCCCCAAAGTCAAAAAACGGGGAAAAAATTTTTAACTTAAGCCGCCCAATCACCAATTTAATTTTAACACTAGTCAAACCGTTTCCATAAAATTTTCTCAGGTTCCAAATTGAAATTTTTGGTATTTCTGCTCCTCTAGCTCCCTAACAAAACAAAAGGTTTATTCGACTTCCCCTTCTGGGGAAAACAAAACGTTAAAACTAACACCAATGGGACCCAAAAATTAAACCCCTATTCAAAACCCTTGCCATAACTTTTCTCAGGGGTCCAAAATTAAATTTTTGATTTCCTCTCTATCTCCCAACAAATTCAAACGTTGAGTTCGATCGTCTACTTCGGGAAAAAAAAACATTTTTAAAATTTCACCCAAAACACCAAAGATTGAACACTACAACCTTCCATAACTTTTTTTTAGTTTCCCAAAATTAAATTTTTGTATTTCCTCCTCTATCCCCCAACAAATTTAAACGTTTCGTTTTCCCTTCAGGGAAAACGAAACATGTTTTAATTAAGCCCCAAACACCAATAATTAAACA